>JAFEMH010003998.1:0-233009 GCA_022495995.1 Adenophora triphylla var. japonica
TTGTGGCCCTTGATTTGTTTGAATTACCGATTGTGGCCTTGGTTTGTTTGGATCGGTTGAGGGTTGTGGCTGACCGATTATGGCCTTGGTTTGTTTGGATCATTTTAAAAAATAAAAATATTATTTTATCCATCTCAAATAAATTCTTTAAATATATACTTTTATAAAAAAATATATTATTCATTTAAAAAATAAATATTATTTTCGACTCAAAATGAATAACCAATAAATAATACTAAATATATTTTCCAAAAAAAAATGAGAATTACTTCCTTCATCCCAATGAATATTTTTAAAATTAATATTACTTTCTTCATCCCAATGAAGATTATAATTTTTTAAAGTATTTATTTGAGATGGAAAAAATAATATTTCTATTGAGTTTTCTTTATTAATAATTATTATATTATAATTTTTTAAGTATTTGCTTGTTATCTTCATTTTTGCCACTATGTGAAATTACAATTTTGCTCATGGTTTTTTGGGGGAAAGTGAGACTTTCCTCCTTTTATATATAGATAGATATGTTTTTCATTATTTCTAAATTTTAAGGAAAAAATTTGTCCTTCAATTCAAAAATGAATATTACTTTCATCCCATAATTAATACTACTTTCTTTATCCAAAAAAAAAAAAAAAGCTTCCTTTGCCTCAAAGAATTTACTTTTCCAAAAAATTAATATTTATTTTCTGAGACGAAGACACTAACATTATAAACATTAATTTTTACAAAATATTACTACTTCAGCTAAACAAAAAAATTACTATTTTCGTCCCAATGAATATTTTATAAATAATATAATTTTGTATAGAAGTATATTTTGTAAATTATTTATTTGAGATGGAAAAAATAATATTTCTATTTAGTTTTTTTTAGTAATAATACAAATGCAACATGAAATAGAAATGTTTGTGTACATTGTAAAACACTTCTTTGAAAACTATATTATCAATACAAATATCAGATTGAAGGTCACTAAAATAAATCTATATTTAAGGCATAGTTAGTTTGTACAAAACGCGTTTTATACGTAAATTCCCGTTTTATTCAATAAGACTCACATTTGGCATGCATTTTTCAATGATAGGAAATTGAATGCATATTTTTGATGTAAAACATATTTATTGTGTATTGAACGTGACATGTGCGTAACTTGCCCACGGTATCACTTAATTTTCGCCAACGATTGGGAAAGCGTAATCTACCTAGTTATAAGTCTCCCAATCTTTCTCTTCAACTGCAATTCGGAACTCTTGACTCTAGTAATTCTCCAAACAAACAAATTCTAAGATACTTTCTTTGTAAACATATTCTTAATGGGATATCGGAGAGAAAGTAAGAATAGGTAATATAAATAATAAATCATAAATAAATAAGTTACCAAGCAATCTCAAAATATTAATATAAAATAGCAATTGTTTGAATAAATAAGTATTTAACTTATTTATTAAGAAGATTTTTTATTTACATAGTACTTGATTTTCTTTACTCGAATTATATAAAAATAACTAAAGCAATCCTAATCGATGTTTTGATTTGGTTCACTTTGGTTTTTATTAGACTTTTCATAGTTTTTTTAATCCTTAAATACGGCAAATTACAATAAATTCATAAATATTATATATAAAAAAGGCACAAATAAATGAAACCAAGATTAATAATCCATCAAATTTTGATAAAATAAAAATTAAAACATAAATAGTTCTAATAATTATATTTATAGCCAAGAATAAGATTTTTAATTTTACTAATATACTTCAACTACTCTTTAAATTAAAAAATGTTATATCAAATGGCTTCCACATTTTTTTCTCATTAATTTAAAGTTCTTTATTAATAAGCCATCATTTTTTAAAAGAGATCAATAGGAATTGTTTCTCAAAAAAAAAAAAAAACGGCCAAGACGAACTTAATATAAAATGTTTTGTAAAAAAAGAAACTCAATGAAAATTCATAATAATATGTTTTTCATTATTTCTAAAGTACTTTTAAGGAAAAAAATTGTCCTTCAATTCAAAAATGAATATTTCTTTCATCCCATAATTAATACTACTTCCTATATCCAAAAAAAAAAAACAAATTGCTTCCTTTGCCTCAAGAAATTTAGTTGTCCAAAAAATTAATATTTATTTTCTGAGACGAAAACACTAACATTATAAACATTAATTTTTACAAAATAATACTACTTCAGCTAAAAAAAATTACTATTTTCGTCCCAATGAATATTTTATAAAATATTACTTAATTTGTTTAAAAAATTAATGTCATATTTTGAAACGAAGGCACTAACATTACAACATTTCAAAAATGAATATTATTTTCGATTCAAAATGAATAACCCAAAAATAATACTACATTTCTTATCACAAAAATAAGCATTATTCCCTTCATCCCAATTAATATTTTAAAAAATAATACTACTTAATTCGCCTCTGCAATTAATGTTTGTAATGTTAGTGCATTCGTCTCAAAATATGACATTAATTTATTAGGCGAATAAAGTAGTATTAATTTTTAAAATGTTCATTGAGCCAAAGGAAGCAATAGTAATTTTTTTTGGACATATAAAAAAATTCTACTTTTTAAGGAAAAAAATTACTTCAATTAAAAAATGAATATTACTTTCATCCCATAATTAATACTACTATCTATATCAAAAGAAAATTGCTTCCTTTGCCTCAACGAATTTACTTATCTCAAAAAATAATATTTATTTTTTGACACACGAAGATACAAACATTATAAAGATTAATTTTCACAAAATAATACTACTTCGGATAAAAAAATAAAATACTATCTTCATCCAAATGAATATTTTATAAAATATTACTTAAGTTGTTTAAAAAATAATGTCATATTTTGAAATGAAGGCACTAACATTACAATATTTTAAAAATGAATACTATTACTTTCGATTCGAAATGAATAACCAAAAAATAATACTACATTTTTTTCCAAAAAAAAACGAGCATTATTTCCTTCAGCCCAATGAATATTTTAAAAAATAATACTACTTCATTCGCCTCTACAATTAATGTTTGTAATATTAGTGTCTTCGTCTCAAAATATTACATTAATTTTTTAGAAGAATAAAGAGTATTATTTTTTAAAATGTTCATTGAAACGAAAGAAGCAATGTTCATTTTTTTTGGACATGTAAAAAAAATTCTACTTTTAACAAAAAAAAAATTCCTTCAATTCAAAAATAAATATTACTTTCATTCCATAACTAATACTACTTTCTATATCAAAAAAAATGCTTCCTTTGCCTCAATGAATTTACTTGGCTCAAAAATTAATATTATTTGTTAATATTCTGATTAACAAATAATAGATGAACATTCTTGGGAACATATTTTAAAAAGATACGAGTATTTATGATTTCCTAATTCCTATCAAGTGTACTAAGTGATACTTGGTGATGATAAAGATGTTGTAACTTATGTAAAATTGTGTGGTAAAAGATGAAAATTAAAAGTGTTTTTTGAAATAAGAGTTTTTGGTAAAGTTTAGGTGTGTGCGCTAAAAAGGGCGTAACTTTTGATTCCGGATGAACCACGGAATGCACAGCATATCAAATCGAAGCTCTTTTCGAGACGGACAAAAGTCATCGGGCATAGCCCCATGACACAGGTTTTTATAAACATAAAGCTCGAATCTTGCACGCGGAGTCTTAGCCTGATGGTTAGAGTTTATGGCTTCCTACCTGGAGGTCATGGGTTCGATTCCCCTACCAGTGGTTAGAGGGAATGACATTGCCCTCCCTAGCATAGCTAGGCGCCTCTGTGAAGTGCATCAAGGGGGGAGCGGTGAAATGTGTTGATCCCCTTTTTAACAAAAAAAAAAAAAAAAAAAAAAATACAAAAATAAAAAAAAATAAAATAAAAAATAAAGCTCGAATCTTGGCAGTCAAATGACGTGCTGAACTAATTTAATTTTTGTAAATTAATATTAAAATATCTTTTAATATTATTTTAAATTATTATTTTAAGTTCAGAATAATGCCAAAATTTGATTTTTGAATTAACAGTTTCAACTGTCATAAACTGTTGAAAATCTGTGTCTGAATTTGAAAAGACATGTCTTTTCAAAACTTAGTCCTATATAAACCATTTCAGATTGTGTTCCAATATACACAAAGTTTTCATCTTCTATTTCCCTTCTATCTTTCTGAAAGCATGTAGTATATTGTAATGAACGAGCTGTTGCTGCAGTTACTTATACATGATGACCACCCTGGTCTAAGCCAAAACAATTAGGAAAAACATGGTATAAGCATCATTTGCATCCTAAACGACAACATGAATACGAGGCATACTCTCTCCATCCCATATACTCTGTAATTTCATTTAAATAAACGAAAACAATATGGCCTAATAAAATTACAGATTATAGCAATAAGTTTTTTGTGTTTAAATCATTTATATTAAATTTGTGTTAATTAAATCAATTCCCTATATAATATATAAAAGCAGAAACATTTCAAGACCATACAGCTCGCCACGTGGAATTCCAAGTCAGCTCTATGTTCACCAATTATTAGCTGCCATGTGTCACATTCAATGAAGAGTTTTATTTTAGATTTTGATTTAAACACAAATTTTAGCTTTTAAATCCAAACAAAATATCTTTAAACGTAATAAATTCAAACTACAGTGGTTCCGAAAGAATGTGATGGTGGTAGAAAGTAGAAACATTGTCTTGGAGCATGCACTGATTTCTCTTATCATTATCCCCCATAATAGATTTTAGATTATTAGATTGGTTTATTTTATTTTATTGGATTAAATTTAATTTTTTTTTAAATTGTATTATTCTCTCCATCCTAAAATGAATGATTTTTTTTCAAAATTTAATAATCATTTTAAAAATTTAATTTTAATCTAGAAAAAATAATAAACATTCTTTTAATTCATTTTCAAAATTTTACATTTGTAAAAATATAATGAATTATGAAAAAAAAATTAAATCAAAAAAATTTAAAAGAACATTTATTTTGAGACAATAATGGTCATTCAATCTATATAATATATAAAAGCAGAAACATTTCAAGACCATACAGCTCGCCACGTGGAATTCCAAGTCAGCTCTATGTTCACCAATTATTAGCCGCCATGTGTCACATTCAATGAAGAGTTTTATTTTAGATTTTGATTTAAACACAAATTTTAGCTTTTAAATCCAAACAAAATATCTTTAAACGTAATAAATTCAAACTACAGCGGTTCCGAAAGAATGTGATGGTGGTAGAAAGTATAAACATTGTCTTGGAGCATGCACTGATTTCTCTTATCATTATCCCCCATATTAGATTTTAGATTATTAGGTTGGTTTATTTTATTTTATTGGATTAATTTTTTTTTTTAAATTGTATTATTCTCTCCATCCTAAAATGAATGATTTTTTTTCAAAATTTAATAATCATTTTTAAAAAATTAATTTTAATTTAGAAAAAATAATAAACATTCTTTTAATTCATTTTCAAAATTTTACATTAGTAAAAATATAATGAATTATGAAAAAAAAATTAAATCAAAAAAATTTAAAAGAACATTTATTTTGAGACAATAATGGTCATTCAATCTATATAATATATAAAAGCAGAAACATTTCAAGACCATACAGCTCGCCACGTGGAATTCCAAGTCAGCTCTATGTTCATCAATTATTAGCCGCCATGTGTCACATTCAATGAAGAGTTTTATTTTAGATTTTAATTTAAACACAAATTTTAGCTTTTAAATCCAAACAAAATATCTTTAAACGTAATAAATTCAAACTACAGCGGTTCCGAAAGAATGTGATGGTGGTAGAAAGTAGAAACATTGTCTTGGAGCATGCACTGATTTCTCTTATCATTATCCCCCATAATAGATTTTAGATTAATAGATTGGTTTATTTTATTTTTTTTATTGGATTAAATTTAATTTAATTTTTTTTAAAATTGTATTATTCTCTCCATCCTAAAATGAATGATTTTTTTCAAAATTTAATAATCATATTAAAAAATTTAATTTTAATCTAGAAAAAATAATAAACATTCTTTTAATTCATTTTCAAAATTTTACATTTGTAAAAATATAATGAATTATGAAAAAAAATTAAATCAAAAAAATTTAAAAGAACATTTATTTTGAGACAATAATGGTCATTCAATCTATATAATATATAAAAGCAGAAACATTTCAAGACCATACAGCTCGCCACGTGGAATTCCAAGTCAGCTCTATGTTCACCAATTATTAGCCGCCATGTGTCACATTCAATGAAGAGTTTTATTTTAGATTTTGATTTAAACACAAATTTTAGCTTTTAAATCCAAACAAAATATCTTTAAACGTAATAAATTCAAACTACAGCGGTTCCGAAAGAATGTGATGGTGGTAGAAAGTATAAACATTGTCTTGGAGCATGCACTGATTTTTCTTATCATTATCCCCCATATTAGATTTTAGATTATTAGATTGGTTTATTTTATTTTATTGGATTAAATTTATTTATTTTTTAAAATTGTATTATTCTCTCCATCCTAAAATGAATGATTTTTTTCAAAATTTAATAATCATTTTAAAAAATTTAATTTTAATCTAGAAAAAATAATAAACATTCTTTTAATTCATTTTCAAAATTTTACATTAGTAAAAATATAATGAATTATGAAAAAAAATTAAATCAAAAAAATTTAAAAGAACATTTATTTTGAGACAATAATGGTCATTCAATCTATATAATATATAAAAGCAGAAACATTTCAAGACCATACAGCTCGCCACGTGGAATTCCAAGTCAGCTCTATGTTCACCAATTATTAGCCGCCATGTGTCACATTCAATGAAGAGTTTTATTTTAGATTTTGATTTAAACACAAATTTTAGCTTTTAAATCCAAACAAAATATCTTTAAACGTAATAAATTCAAACTACAGCGGTTCCGAAAGAATGTGATGGTGGTAGAAAGTAGAAACATTGTCTTGGAGCATGCACTGATTTCTCTTATCATTATCCCCCATAATAGATTTTAGATTATTAGATTGGTTTATTTTATTTTATTGGATTAAATTTAATTTTTTTTAAATTGTATTATTCTCTCCATCCTAAAATGAATGATTTTTTTTCAAAATTTAATAATCATTTTAAAAAATTTAATTTTAATCTAGAAAAAATAATAAACATTCTTTTAATTCATTTTCAAAATTTTACATTTGTAAAAATATAATGAATTATGAAAAAAAATTAAATCAAAAAAATTTAAAAGAACATTTATTTTGAGACAATAATGGTCATTCAATCTATATAATATATAAAAGCAGAAACATTTCAAGACCATACAGCTCGCCACGTGGAATTCCAAGTCAGCTCTATGTTCACCAATTATTAGCCGCGATGTGTCACATTCAATGAAGAGTTTTATTTTAGATTTTGATTTAAACACAAATTTTAGCTTTTAAATCCAAACAAAATATCTTTAAACGTAATAAATTCAAACTACAGCGGTTCCGAAAGAATGTGATGGTGGTAGAAAGTATAAACATTGTCTTGGAGCATGCACTGATTTCTCTTATCATTATCCCCCATATTAGATTTTAGATTATTAGATCGGTTTATTTTATTTTATTGGATTAAATTTATTTTTTTTTTAAAATTGTATTATTCTCTCCATCCTAAAATGAATGATTTTTTTTCAAAATTTAATAATCATTTTAAAAAATTTAATTTTAATCTAGAGAAAATAATAAACATTCTTTTAATTCATTTTCAAAATTTTACATTAGTAAAAATATAATGAATTATGAAAAAAAATTAAATCAAAAAAATTTAAAAGAACATTTATTTTGAGACAATCATTCATTTATTTTGAACCATTTCAAGACCATACAGCTCGCCACGTGGAATTCCAAGTCCTTCATTATGCACACGGAGGGAGTAGATCATTACGAGAAGACAATATTAAAGCAGAAGAATTCCCAAGCTCCTCGTCGCGCCATGTGTCACATTCTGATTCGCCAATATTTTGCAATTCAGTCCTTCGTATTCTTTTATTTAAGCCATTTTTTTGCAGTTTGGTCCTTGAAAATATTTTATTTTAGATAGATATATATACACAGAATTTTCTAGCTAATATTCCGCATTAGAATTATACTACAGCAAAATCTCTCAAATCCCTGTCGAATCAAAAATTGATTTCTGCGAATTCTGCCAAATCTGGGCAGGTTTAGATGGGGAAATGTACAAAAATTTCCCAAAAGCAATTATCTTGCATCGCCTCAATGGATTTCGCCATGGATTCCGACGAAGCAAGCTCCGGCATGGCCTTAATGGAAATTTGGTACTACATCTTAATTACAGTTGTGCCAGCTGGATTTTCCATTGTTTGGGTGTTTGTTGGCCTCATTGGTTTAGGTAAATCTCTCTCTCTCTCTCTCTCTCTCTCTCTCTCTCTCTCTCTCTCTCTCTCTCTGTGTGTGTGTGTTTGAGGGTGTGTAAATTTTTATACTTTTGAAACAAATTCCAGATGAGGTTTATTTCTTTTGCCAGGAAGAGTATATCTTGGCATGCATAGCGTGGTTGACATTATAGCTGGTCTTGGTTTGGGATTGGCAATACTCGCATTTTGGCTATCTGTTCATGATTACATCAACAATTTTGAAGTTTCGGGTCAAAACAGTGTGTTAATTTCTATTGATTTAAAAGATTATTCATATGTTTGTACTTTTGGTTACCTCTTATTTCCAAGTTCATCAACATAGAGCCCAAACTTAGAAATGTGAAAGATCTTACGGAGGATTTCTACTGATTTAAAAGAACATTTATATGTATGAACTTTTGGTGACCTCTTATTCCAAGTCCATCAAACTAGAGCCCAAATTTAAAAATGTGAAAATATCTAATGGAGATTCAGGATCTTTGTACGTAATGATTTGGGAATCAACTGTTACATGGAAACAATTTGAAACTGAAATTGAACAAATTAGTATTAAGATCAATAATGACTCCATTTTAAATATTTTTGGAATTTAAATATTTTCTATTATTTATTTCGGAATTTAAATTTTTTCACAATTCAAATACAAAGTCAACTTTTCTCTTTTTAATTTCGGATATGAATTTCAAATTTTAATTTTCAGATTTCATTTTAAAAATACAAGTCAATTTTATCCAGTTATAACCATATGAATTTCAAATCATTATACTCGGATTTCATTTAAAAAATACAAGTTAATTTTTAAATTATAACCTTGTCACAACATCAATTCAAATCAATTCAAATCACAAAATCATTATACTCAAATTTCAATCCACTTTATTTGTAATTATCTCACAAATTAAATTTTCAGTTTATTATTAGCAACTATAATTAAGCCTATGATTAAATGATTATTTTCATTTCTTTAAATAACACCAATCATTCATTATCCACGTGACAATTTGTTCCAAACAACCTATGCAACTATTATTAATAGGAAATATATCTCAAATTTTTCAAAATTGATTTTACCTTCTATAATTACACGATAAATCCATATACAAATCTCAAATTTCGGATATGAATTTAAAAATCACAAAATCAATCCACTTTATTTGTAATTATCTCCCAAATTAAATTTCCAATTTATTATTATCAACTACAATTAAGCCTATGATTAAATGATTATTTTCATTTCTTTAAATAATCCCATGATTTTCGAAAATGTGAAATCTAACTCAATTCGTATATATGTTAACGAAAATTTTGAAATTCTCATTGGTCGATTAAGATAAAATTCAATCTTCAAAACCTTAATTAAGATAAAATCTGATTTTTCGAATGTGAAATTCTCATTGGTCGATTAAATTTGGTTATTACCTAAATTAGGATAACAATATAGAATCAGCCTAAATTAGGATAAAATTTCGAAAATTTGGCAGAGATATTTGAGGTCTGTATATTCAAATATTGGCTTAATTTTCGGCATAGGCAGAGAGATTAGAGGGATATATTCAAATATTGACATAAATTTAGGCATAGGAAGATAGATTTTTAGTGCTGTATATTCAAAATCACCATGAATTTCGGCATAGGCAGATATAGAAAATAAATCAATATTTTCAAATTTATATCCTTAAATCTTTTGCTTAAAATTCTTAAATCAATAGTATTTTAATATCATAAAACAATAGAGAGATAGAGAGAGATAGAGAGAGAGAGAGGCGGCACAGGAGAGGGAGCATTGGGAGGAAGAAGAAGAAGAAATCTTCTTCATTGCTTGGTAGTTTCAACTACAAAGTAAGCACTAATTTATTTGCAGTACTAATGTTTTATCTTAATTTAGGCTGTTGTTCTAATATTTTGTTCATCATTTATGCTTCTTTTGAAAAGCTTATAAAATTCATATGTCAGAACATTTTGTCCAGAATTAGATTATATTGGTCCATGGGTGGAAAGTTCATGTAAATCTTTGTGCTTCTGATTGAACATTATTAACCATCAGTTACATAGAGAATCTGATATATGGAGCTTATCGTTCAAGGCATGAGCCGTTTCACATATGCATAGGGCTACAGTTTGGTGACTATTAATTTTTACAAAGACCTAAATTTCATTTCTTAGTAATCAATCCAGTTATTCCTATTCTATTAGCTTACAAGATGGTAGGCTTGATATAACCTTCCATTGCTGAATATGGGCTATCCAGTACCTTTTGAAGGCTATTTTTTGTTCACTTTAATGAAGTAGCTCCCTTGATGTACCTTAGTTTTCGTTATTAGTTTTATTTCTTCATTTTATGATTCTTATAACTAATAGCCATCTTCACCCCACTTGCAGTGTAGTTATTATGGAAGGAGATCCTAATCCAGGTGCTATAAGAGGGTGTATGTCATTTCAAAGTTTCAATACTTCTATCGATGTAAGTACATGGGTTGAGTGACCCAACTTTTTTCAAAGACTATTTTCTTCCTCCCGTGTCATCATTGCGTTTGCCCTCATCTCATTACTGTCTTCGTAGAAATTGAATGGAGAAGCTTCGAATCCAATCCAACCAGAATCTTCCACTCTCAATGGCTACATGAATTCTTGATTCATAGGAATGGGTGATTGTATATATTGTATCTTCCTTAATCCTTATGCTTTGTATCTGTCTGAAAACACACTTTGTTATGCTTAACTTGTCCGTTTAGATTATGCCATATATGATTTTCACATGGCCCATGGTTTGTCTCGTGTCTGGGGAAGTTTTGTTGTTTGATTACATGTTTTATGCATTTATGTTCTATGATCTATTTGAGATCACTGGCTGAATGTGGTTGCTGAGGATAGGTTCACTATCAAGGGGATTTTGAGATGAGTTTGGAGAAATAAGGACTGAAATGGTTTGTCTATAACCATTTCTTAAGCTGGTTAATTTCTGATGGGTATCTTATTTGTAGATGTAGTCTGAAAATGTGTGTCAATGTGAAGCCACAATATAATTGATACCCCATCAATGCTATTGTAGAGTCAGACCAATGTTGACGACTATATTCTGGCTATAGTGGTTCATCCCAAGTTTTTGGAGGATCATTTTGGTCCTTGAAATTATTTAACATTATGTAAGTAATATTAAACTTTAACTATATTAAATTTGAATTGACATCTTCAAAATGTATTAATCCTTGTGAGTATAATTTGAAAATAGGAAAGAGAATAATTTGAAAATAGAACATTAAAATTACTCATAATTGTCCAATAGAACATTTATTTTGAACCAAGTTTTTGGAGATCATAATTGTCCAAATTTTGCCTTGCACGCAAATTAATAAAATGGATGGGAAGAAAAAATGTTGTGAGTATAATTTGAAAATAGGAAAGAGAATGAGTGGAGGGAATAATAAATTATAATGGTGTTGTGAGTATTAAAATAATGTAGAAGAGAGAATGAGTGGAGGGAATAGTAAAGATTCCTTTGTCAAAAAAGGAAAGTGGAAGCTATTAACGGGACACCAAAATGGCAAAATGGGAAGCTACTATTGGGACGGAGGGAGTATAAATTAGGGCTTTGTATATATAAAAGAAAGGGATTTTAGCAACAATCAAAGAACCCTTTTCAGCAAATATAAATTACAGATTCCTGAACCCAATAGGATGTGAAATTTGTTCAAACAAAAAAGGGCGGGGGGGGAATATAGAGAGAGAGAGGAAAGACGGTACCCGAGTACATGGAGAGCTGCCGGAAGGAGGGGAAAGAGAGATTGTGAATGGGCTCCCACAAAATTGACAGGCGTCGCGATTAATGGATTTGTTTCTCTCTCTCCTCTCCTCTCTCTCTCCCTAAGCCCAGTTCCAGTTGTGGGTAGTGTTTCTCTCTCAAGATTCTCACTCTATAAGTCGTAATCTGTGGGTGTATATATATCAAATAAAAGATTTTCTTTTCCTTTTTCAATTGAATAACGTATGAATCTTTCGCTCAACCAACTGATGGCACACGAAACAGAGAGTGAGAGTTTATGCGCGCCAGACTGAAGAAATGAGCTGTGATTTTGCTATCTTAGGCGCAGTCGACGGAAAAGAAGAGAGAGAGAGAGAGAGGGGGGGCACATGGAGAGGCTTCATGCAAATGAGTCAATGGGGAGATTGTGCTGTGCTCCGTGTGACTCTGTGTGTTTTGCTGGGAAAGAAGAAATCTAGTGTGAGAGGGACTTGTTGAACCCACCAATATTGTGAACAGGCGAATAGGTATATTAACATTTCATATACTCCCTCTCCCATCGTCCTATTTTAAGCTCCACCTTTTGCTAAAATTAGTGTATCATCCGTGCGATGCATGACGATTTATAAAATTTTATAGTTAAAAAAGAAAAAGGAATTAATAAATAAGTAAATAAATAAAGAAACAACAGTACAAATTAAATTGATTGATATACATTTCTAAACAATACTTAAGAAATTTCATAGTATTGATCTTCATTGAGACAACACATACGCACACACTCATATACTCGCTTTAAGAAAGAAACTATTAAAAAGTGATAGAAGATATGAATTATACATTTTGAAAAATTTCCTAAACACCACATTTGTAGTACAATTGTTGGTTAAACTGTCTTCTTCAAAATTAGATATTCAAATATGAAGTCTATTTGGATGGGTGACTCTAAATAAAGCAAATAAAGCTGACCATAACTGAAAACATGATTCTTTAAAAGGATTTAACTGTAGATAGAAATTGTCCAAGACTTTTGTTTATAGACATGACATAAATCAAGAGAAATTGACGACGTTCAAAATTGAAAAGAATTCTAGTATTCGATGGAGTGAGCGACATCCGAGGGGCCCTTTATATAAATATATATATAGAGTTCAAAGCTAGAAGCACAAAATAAAGTCACAAAATCCTAATCACAAAATGAGGTGGTGATATTTTATTAGTTGTATCGATAGTAAACCGGCTACATTTTAACTAAAAACACCAATAAAATCATTACAGCTAGGATTTTGGAGCAAGATTTTGTGACTATTTTGTTTCTTTAGTATCTCAAAATATGTATGTATATATTATGAAACTGCTACATTTCAGATTTTCATCGGTAACATTTCTTCTTAGTAAGTGTTACTTTTCAGGCGACGAACAACTTAACTTTTTTGTTTCTGCAAATATGATTTAACAAAAAAAATTAAATTCATATCATGATGCTACTACTTCGATTCGTCTCGTCGAGACGAACACAACAGTGTTTTCAAATTTTTTTCTACTTCAAAATCTCAAGTTATTTCATTTTAAAGTTGTTGAAAGTTTTTTTTTTAAAAAAAAATACACGTGACAGACTTTGGACGCGCAGGTTAAGACTTGGCGTGGCGGACCTGAGCGGATGGGTTGGACAACCCGTTTTACGGCCGTCTCACCCATTTTTTGTCATAAAAAAGTAGTTAGTTACGTAGTTTAATAACAAATCATTTATTATAATATTTTTTCTGAATAGATTTTTATTAAATCAAGAAAAAATAAACATTAATTTAAGACAAAATAAATAAATCTTTGTCATCTCTTTTATATATTTCTATTTTCTAAGTAATATTTTCTTTAATTATAATCTGTAAACTGAAATAATAAATTATTTATTAAAAATTACTAATGAAAATATAATAAATATAAATTAATCAATGGGATTTCACAATGAAATTTTTTAAAACAGGATTGAAATAATATGAAATAATTGAATTTTTTTCTTTCTGAAAAACCAAAATTGAAATTAATGAGTACTTAAAAATTTCTCTCTATTGTTTCATGACTTCTAAAAGCTCAAAAAATGGTGGTATATGTCACTTTCTCTATTTTTACATTTCCACTTATCTTTAAACAAAAAAAAATCTAACAATCACTCATATTTTCTCAAAAGTCTATTCCTATTAAATAAATAAATAAATAAAATTGGAAGTAAAATGAGTTAAAATATTCCAATTATAAGTGCATGCAAATTAAACACGTATCCCCAAAGAATCAAGTGTCTTTGCCCCTCTTCTAAATCAAATTGTGCAAAGCTTCCTAAAGAAGCCAATAATTTTCAAAGAGTAATCATAGAAATTCTAGAAGACTTAGATGATTACGAAAATACCCTTAATGAAATATTGTAAGGACAATTTTGCCATTTGATAGCGACATTTTTGAGCGGGAAAGCCCACTTTCTTGCTTTTAATATAGTATAGATATAGATTGGATGATCATTATTGTCTCAAAATAAATGTTATTTTAAATTTTTTGATTTAATTTTTTTTCATAATTCATTATATTTTTACAAATCTAAAATTTTGAAATTGAATTAAAAGAATGTTTATTATTTTTTCTAGATTAAAATTAAATTTTTTAAAATGATTCTTAAATTTTGAAAAAAAATCATTCATTTTAAGATGGAGAGAATAATACAATTTAAACAAATTAAATTTAATCCAATAAAATAAACTAATCTAATAATCTAAAATCTAATATGAGGGATAATGATAAAAGAAATCAGTGCATGCTCCAAGATAATGTTTCTACTTTCTACCACCATCACATTCTTTCGGATGAAGTTCTTGAACCGCTGTAGTTTGAATTTATTACGTTTAGAAATATTTTGTTTGGATTTAAAAGCTAAAATTTGTGTTTAAATCAAAATCTAAAATAAAACTCTTCATTGAATGTGACACATGGCGCCTAATAATTGATGAACATAGAGCTGACTTGGAATTACACGTAACCCGTCGAAATTCGACGGACATATTAAAGCTTATTATTACTTATTGCTATAATCTGTAATTTCATTAAAGCGAGTGAATAGAAAACCATTGTCTGAGATCCGAGTAGGAATCTCAACTTCAGATCGTTTGGTCGCTAAACTAAAGATTATCTTCCATGCATGATTAATTTTCGCCTTTTGATTAATAGGATTGATTTGCTCCACAGTGAAATTAAAAATCTTCCTGATTTTTCCTTCACTAAACTTTTCCTTCATTGTTGCCAACAAACTTGTTGGAACGGTAGCTTGAATTTTAGATCCCTAAGTAAAATAATGATATGATATTAGAATTATTCGCAAGCGTTCTTGGTCCAAGAAGAAATAATATCCTAAGCACTAACCTCGTCATCAATCAATATCATTTCAAGCGATTGTTTTCCAAGCTTATTTTTTGTTGTCCACACTTTTGAAACCCGCACTACTATACTGCGAAGCTTGGTGTTCTTTTCGATGGATTTATTGTAATCACCGGACTGTTTGTTGCCATTGCCTCCTATCGCATGCAAAAGATAGTAATCAAATTAATATGCATGTAAAAAAAAGAGGAAAGAGGGACTGAGAAAATCTGTGTTGAATATGATGTGAGGGAGTCATAAGCATATATAAAGAAAACAAAAGAAGAACACGAAATAATCTCTGCAAAGTGTGCCAGAGAGATTTGAATTGCACCACATAAGTTTAGTACTCAGATTAGGGACAGATAGAGTATAAAACTTAAAAAATTTTAGCAAAAACACAAAATAAGTTGTAAGATAGACCAAAAACTTTTAGGGACATGGCCAAGATTCGAATGTCGAAAAAACTTAAAATTTTTTGTAAATTTGAAAGTTTTTCCATTTTGATTTGTCACAGGCAAGGCCACAGAAAATTTTTAGGGACAGAGGGCCTTGCCTGTGACAATTCATGATTTGTCTGAAATTATGTTAGTTGTGTTTTGGCTTACCAAAAACGACATTCAAAAAATGCATTTTGGTGTCTGAAATTATGTTAGTTGTGTTTCTTTTTTCCTTTTTCTTATTTAGTTACTGTTGTATAAGATTCTTGTTGAATCAACAGATTTAAAATTGCTTTACTGAACAACTATTGCGGGATGAACATACCTAGGGTTAAAAAATTTGCTGCAAAAAAAAATGAAATACAGAATTAGTATAAATATCATATATCATTCGTCCCAATAAAATTAGAAAAAATAGCGAATAAGTTTAAATATTATAAAATGAAATATAAACATTAAACTGTGTCTATCAAGATGGCACAGAAGTTGTAGAAGTTGTAGTTACTATATATGCATGTTTTTGACAAATGAATATAAATAAAAAACACATGTTTCAACAAAACTGAAATACACATGTTTCAATATAGTTGTACGGAAGGAACAAATCAAGTATATACCAGGAAAAAGAAAAGATGAAGAATCAAAATAATGGGACGGAAGGAACAAATCAAGTATATACCAAGAAAAAGAAAAGATGATGAATCAAAATAGTGGGACGGAAGGAATGTTGCCATAATCTGTGATTTAATTGACAATAAATGAAAACAAAATGGGAGTTAAACATGAGTTAAACTAAGATGGCTCAATTCAAGAGAAGCAACTTTAGTACTCAAGGCCATGGGCTATTTCCATTCAGGAACATATACATTGTTAAGGTGTATGTAAAACAAAAATAGGACAGTTCAGTGCTAAAGGCTCTCACCATTGTAAGGTCTGCAAAGATTTAATAATGTAGAGAAGTCTAATACTTAGAAGCAAACAGTGAGTATGTGTGTGGTAAACGCACACACATATATACTGTATATATATGTATGCATATATGTAAATGTGTGTGTGTGTGTATGTTCAAATCAAATTACAGGTGTGGATTTGTTTCCTTCTCAAATCAAAAAAGGAGGAGTTGAATAAAGCTGATGCTTTTTGAATTGACAAAAATCACATTTGAACAAAATCAGGTGTGTGGTATAAAGTATATGTTAATGAAAATGGGCAAAATATAAGAGAAACAGGTGAAAGTCATGTAGGAGAAGGGAATTGATCCATATGACCTTATCAACAATGTCTTGCAATTGTAATGAAAATGGGAAAAATATAAGAGAAACATGGTGAAAGTCATGCAATGCAATAACATGCTGAGTTAAATGATTAAAATATAGTAGTTCATTTATACAGTATTCCTATTGCAATGATTTTTGAATCTTTAGTAACAGTTTGCATCAAGATAGTCAATTCGGCAGTTTGCGTGGGCCTCTATTATGGGCTGCTAACTACCTTCTCGATTAGACCTTCTTCTTTTTTACTTTTCGTCTCAGAGCCTCAATATCATGCTGAGTTAAATGATTAAAATATAGTAGTTCATTTAGACTATAAACATAAAAAAGGGAAGGAAAGAAATGTTCAACATCTTTTATTGCACATAAGTGTATAGAAAGCAGTCAAGTTATTCTTTTGTTCTTTTCACTAATGTTTCTCGCTGTGAGCTCATCATGCTCTCTCTCCTTTAACTCGTCAAATTTTATTCTATCAAATCAGCAATAAAAAAGCAGCAAATTAGATCAACTATAGTCACACGTTGACATCAAGGTGAATGATGTTGTTATGTTATAGTAATAGAGTTTCAATTCAAAAGATATAATCTTAACGAACTTGCATTGGAAAAGTAAGTTTAGGCCGAAATTTCTTCTCTTTCTTTTCTCTAGTTTATATCTTTTTTAAGAAATTTATTTTTAAATAAATAATGAATGACCTGCTTTTTTTAACTTGAATTTCCAATTTCAACTCATTTCCTTTTATACTTGAGTTATACAGTATAAGATTTTTTTTTAAAAAAATAAATTGTAAGAAAAATTAATTATTTATCAAAAAAAAATTAATTTCATAAATAATATGATTACACTGGAAAATGTTCAAGCAAATTATCATCATTGCAAAACCCCCGAAGCTAAATTGCCTAATCAAAGCATGTCAGCACACACCTCTCAAACAAAGCCATGCTACATTGACATCAACTGCATTAATTTGCATTCGACATAGGGAAATGCATGCCTACTTGCTATATGTAGGACAATATTAGAGACAAAGAATATTTCAATCGACATTGGTGTGTATATGAGGTAAAGATTCTCTCCCATCAAAACTTCAACTAAAGCAGAAAATATAAAAATCAGATTTTCAAATTGCGTTCTTGTCATTTCTCAGCCTACTGTGTTGTTGTTTGTAGAGTTGATTGAATGAAAAGAACAGTCTTTGACAATGCTGAAAGGGTGCAGGAAAAAAAAATTAAAAAAAGTAAATTAGTAATGCAGTAAATTATGTGTATATAGCAAAATTATGTGTATATAGCAAAAAAAGTGAATTGGCTAAAATGGTATAATTTTATGGACCAAAATGCAAAAATTTGACTAAAATTAAAAAATTTTAAGGACCAAAATGCAAAAAATTGGCGTTAATAGAAGAATTTTAAGGACCAAATAAACATGATAATTTTAATCAGATAATTAATCATAAATCCCAAAGTACCAAATGAAATAACAAAATACCAAAGAAAATATTTGTTAACCATCCCCTCACTGTTACATGTTTATGAACTGATTTGTTTCACATATTAATTAAAATTTCGTCTGTTAGATTTATTGCATTTGGATTTTTACTATTGATTTCCTGAGTGTTGCGTGTTTATGAACTGACATGTTCCACAGATTATTTAATTAGATTGGTCTCTGTTTGTTTATCTTCCCTTGGATTATCTGTGTCAGAATTATTGCATTCGTATTTTGACGATTGATTTCCTGAATGTTTTATGTTTATGAACTGATTTGTATCACTTATTTGAGAAGGAACACCCAAATCCAACAGTGCGAAGACTCAACACAATCCAAAGTATAGAACTGTAATATGCATAATTTACTATACTAAAGTGAAAAAGTGGGTATAATTAATAGCAAATGATAAAACAATTTTAACAGTACTAAAGTGAAAACAAATCTTTGTTAACCATCCCCTCAGTAATCTCTATGATCCCTTTACTATAAGGAAAAAAATTGTCAAAAACTATATTTTCAGCATAACTGCTTTGCAAGTTTAACTTGTTTAGGGCATGAATCGCATAAGCCTCTATGATTCCCACTATACACTATACTTTCTATATGGCATCCATATAAAACACTGGAATGAAAACAAATAAACTTGATAGTTTTAATCAGATTATTAATCATAAATCCCAAAGTACCAAATGAAATAACAAAATACCAAAGAAAATATTTGTTAACCATCCCCTCACTCTACCCACGATAATGTCACATTGGGAAAAATAGCAAAGATTGTTTAGGAGTATTAAACCAATACATCATACTTATTTGAAAAACCTAAAATTGATTGTCTGAAATAAAAAGCGAATCTTTCCTTCATTCCTACTTGTCCAATTTCTCTTGTTTGATTTGCTTGATTCCCTTAGTTACGGATAACTGTGCCTCCTCATCATTGAAAATAATGTCTAGCGAACGCTTCTGAGGAGTAATGTCATTATAGACCGTTGTTGAAGAACTTTCCCCCATTGATTCCAAGGGCTTATCCTACATAAGGAAAAACCAAAATAACAAAGTTAAATAACATGTACACTTTAATAATTACTAATTAAATTATTCATTATACTATGTTTATTTGCTTACCCCAACATTATCATTCAAAATAGAAATATTTTCATCATCTATGTTTAGCTTAGAAGCCACCTCCTGCAATTTAAAAGAATGAAAAAACTCACAGGTGATATTCCATAACAATTCATGAATTGAAAATTTTATCAATGTTTGAACTTACATCATAATTAGTAAGTGATATAAACTGAGTGATGATATTGGCATCCTCGGTTAATTTTTTCACAGTAAAGATTTGATTCTCAACAGCGGTATCCTTGGTTCTTTCATCGATTGCCACTTTAAACAGTCATTGCCTTCCAATCAAAGCCCCAAAAGAGGGGGGCAATTGATCGGGCTGATCATCATACATTGTTAATAGCTTAAATTAGAAAACATAGTATAATGAATATTTATTAAGATCAAATAATTACGCACCTCTGAAACTTCTGCAAGGACTTTGACATCAGATTTATTAAGAAAATAAGAAGCAGTGCTATCAAACAGCACAAAATGCGTAGCAACTTCATTCACATCGGTGACGTTAATTTTAATTTTGAATCTAAGAAAATAAAAAATTTATTATTATTAGTCAAAATCACAATATTTAAAATATTTAAAATGTAGATATTATCAAAAAAAAACATAGATCAACAAATACATGGGAGTTGGGACATTGTTAGCATAATGTGTACCACATTTTTTGCAGTTATTTACACCCTTATCAAAGCCCTTATTACATTTAGCATTGTTGCAAGCATCATAGTACCACCTACCAACCGAATCTACATCAAATATGGTAGACAACGTGGTGTAGTCACCAACCTGTGAAAATATATGAGTATTTGAGTAAAATAGCATAACTGTGAATCTTATGATCGCATTAAGATTTTGAATAAAAATAAGATATATTCTTACCCAAAACAAATTCCTCAGGGTAGTTACTTAAATCATTAAAGGGAGTGAATTGAAAACCATTGTCTGAGATCTGAGTAGGAATCTCAACTTCAGAAACTTTCGTCGCTAAGCTTAAGATTATCTTCCATGCATGATTAATTTTCGCCTTTTGATTAATAGGATTGTTTTGCTCCACGCCGAAATTAGAAATCTTCCTGATTTGTCATCCACTAAACTTTTCCTTCATTGTTGCCAACAAACTTATTGGGATGATAGCTTGAAATTTAGACCCCTAAGTAAAATAATGATAAGATATTAGAATTAAAATAGAATTTTTATTTCTTGCATTAAACTGTTAGTAATGCAAATTGTTAGTTAAAGAAAAAATATAAACAAAGAAGAAATATATATCTTAAGCACTAACCTCATCATCAATCAATATCATTTCAAGCGATTGTTTTCCAAGCTTATTTTATGTTGTTCACACTTTTAAAATACTCACAACTATACTGCGAAGCTTAGTGTTCTTTTCGATTGAATTGAATGTAATCACCGGACTGTTTGTTGCCATTGCTCCTATTGTCTCCTAAAATAGTAATCAAATTAATGTGCAGGTACAAAAAAGAGGAAAGACAGACTGGGGATAAATACCAATTACTTGATCAGAATTCAAACTTTATCATTTATTAATTAGACTGTTAGGACCTAACTTTGATCAATGTCTTAGTTAGTTGGTTTTGATAAAGGAATATACATATAGAACAGGGTTTATATCAAAAGAGGAAGACTGTCAGTCATGACCAAATCAAACTTCATATTCATTCCTCAGTGTATCTGACAGCTATGAGTTTGATAGTTATGATTCAGTTGTATACAATGATTACAATCAATCAAAAACATGAATCATATTCTCTTTAGTAAAGCCTTCAAGATCATCAAAATGCATCTCAGTCCTTATCAGAGAACATCTCTGATAGCTAAGTCTTGTATGATCTCGACGGCTGACTTCATTCCTCCGGCCATCACTTTGTCTCAATCTCTGTTACCACAATCTCAACCAATGTGGAACCCGGATCTTCACAGTGTCAAGTTCACCAATGAAGACCAATGAAGACCACCTTTGAAGACCCTCTAGAAGCTCTCGGTTCATGCTCACGCTCAAGCCAGCTCATGAAGACCTGCATGTGGACAAGTGGGACAAAAGACCGATCAAAGCTCATTAATGTAGCTGCAACGGTCATATTCCAACGGCTACATTGAAGGGTATAAATAGAGGAGTTCTTCCTCTACACATACAACCGAAAAATACTCATTTTCACGAGTCAAAAACCCTTTCCACACACCCACACACCTCCCTGTAATTCACACACACACTCACCAATCCTTTTCCTTCAAACTACGTTCCAAACCAACCCCTCCCCCCAAAACCTTTGCCTCCACAACAAAACACCCCTTAGTGTGTTAATTCACAAAATCCAAAATCCTAAGACTGTACTTTAGGTGTAGAATTAGTTTGTAATCACTCAAGACTGTACTTTGAGTGTATTAGTTGTTTTGTAAAATCTTGAGACTGTACTTCAAGTTGTAAAAACACTTAAGGACTGTACTTTAAGTGTATCCCTAGTTGGTGTACTAATTAGGAAGAGGAAGTTCAAGGAACTTGCCTGAATCAATCATTTGTAATTTTTGTTGATTAAAGATTATAATAAAATTGATCTCACTTGTCAAGTTTGACGGTGGGGGTGGATGTAGGAGGAGTGAACTACTGAACCACTTTAAATTCTACTGTGTTATTACATTTTTGCAATCACATTCACACACTTGCATTATTTCTTTGTGTTTCTTGTCCTATCATTATTTCAAACCTCTCTTATTCCATTTGCACAATTCAACTATCATCCGACGGCTAAGCCAATACCATAGCCGTGTCGATCATCTGCATATTAACAAAGGGCCTTTCAATTGGTATCGAGCTTGTCTTCACACTCAAAAGTCTAACAACTTGTGAAGGATTCTCTTCAAACCCACCATGCCTCAACCAAGAAGAAATAATGAGAAAGACATCCCACACATTGATGACTGTGGATCTTTTGAGATCTATGCTTCAAAAATAAAAACATACCTTGATGCAAACAGTATATGGAATTGGTATGTTCTTGAGAATGAAGTGTCCTATCCAACTCAAATCTGTAACTGATGGAGGACCAAGTAAGATCAAATCCCCGAAACTTGGTCTGAAGTGAAAAGCAATTGATAAGTGCAAACTTGAAAGTCAAGAACATTCTTCAAAAGAGTGTAAATGACTCTCTAGCACAAGAAATTGCTAAGGAACCAAATGCCCGAACAACATGGGCTCTTATTCAAACCAAGTTCACTAAACACTCCGAGTGTTAGGACACAAACTTGTACAACTTGCTCGGGCAATTAGACAACTTCAAGTTCTACCCTGGAGAAAAGGTGAGTCTTTGCTTTCAACCAAGGTTTGAGAACCTTGTTAGATCAATTGCGATCATGGAAAAACCTTTGAACAACAAGATCTACGCCTCAAGATTTACTCAAATCTCCCTCAAGAATATGAGAAGGTAGCATTACCTATTAGAGAAGGATACGAGTGGAGCACCATGACGACGGTTGAGCAATACTTTGGAAAGCTTGAAGCTTATGAACTGGAAGGTATGATAAAAATTCCATCGAGTCTCTTCCATTTCACAAACCTTAGCTTTAAGCTGCACAAGCCGTCCACAAGCCAATCACTCACCAAGACATTGAGACCATTGTCAATAATGCCCTTCAAAAGATAAACATCGGCTCCAGCACAGCCGACAAACGGATCTCCCAAGAAGACATTCCAAGCCTCATTTCCATGGTGTCGGAAATGCCATGAAATTTCAAAAGAAATCTTTTGACAAAAATTCAATCCCTCCACATCTAATGCTCAACAAGACGGCTACAAGAAGACAATTGATTGCTTCAATTGTGGAAAGCAAGGACATTACTCTTACGATTGCCCTGAACCAAGGAAACCTAGGGACAATCGGACGGCTAAGAAGATGACCTACTCAAAGGAGATCATTCACGAGTTCTAAGTGCAAGCTGCTTCAATTGCTCCAAAAATAAACATGACAAAAACAAAGAGCAAGTCATGATTGCGACTCATCAAAATTCGGTGATGAAGAGTATATGTCAAGTGATGACTACGAAATTGAAGGAGAAGAAGCCATGATATGCCTTATGGTGAAGATGATGAAGAATCGACAATGAGGAAGAAATGGAAGCACTTCTTGCTGCTGATGAACTAAAAGAGGTACATGATTTTAACTCTTTAAATATTGATGGTTTTAAACAATTAGTTTGCACTCTTTTAATTCAAACCAAAAAATAAAAAACTAGCTTTGCTTCACTGGTCAATGAAAATCTTTCCCAATCCTCAACCATTGACACCCTCACAAAAACCATTTCGAGCTTGAGAAAGCATGCCAAGGGCTAAGAGATCAATGCATCATGCTTGAAAAACAAAACAAGGATCGGCAATTTGAGACATCAAGTAATCATGAAAAGCTGTCAAAAACTCATTAATCTTGAAAAAGAAAATGATGCTCTTAAAAAGAGAATAGATTCATGGAACATGTCAAGCAAAGCATTATCACTTTTCACCTATACCCAAAGGCGTCCCGGTGACAAAACGAGGATTGGTGGCGATAATCCATCGGCAAAAGTATACTCTCCTCCCCCCTTGGTGAAAGGGCCATTGAAAAAATGGTTCTAGAAAACCTTAGCTACTGGCGGCTATCAAACTCAAACCTACCTGTTCAAACCAAAGAAAAATCAAAAGAAATCTTGGGTGGTCCTAGTCAACCAAAGGAAGGACCAAGTAGAATTCAAGGAAGCAAGTATATTTGGGTTCAAAAAGGAGCCAATATACGGGAAGAAGCCAAGCTGCAAGAATGTGCTAGTCGGTCAAGTCTGTCGGACGACGAGGTTGACGACGACGAGCATGACAGACGGCCCGAGCACGACAGACAACCAAAATCTTCCAAACAACAAAGAACCCCAAGGCAACAAAAATTCTACAACAAACATAGATACACCAAACAACAAAAACCTCAATGGCAATACTCAAATGGTAGAAGCCATGCAAATCAAAATGACTCTCCCGAGATCATCCTCTTCAAATAACTTTCGGTTTCAACCCCAATACAACAATCCAAACCACTTTTTCAATCCATCCCAATCCACTGTCCTCACACCTTACATGATGCAAATCATGTCATATTATCATACCCTAAACCGGTTCTTCAACAAGGGACCAATGAACAAAGCTAGGGTTCCAAAGAAAAACTAATCCTTTGGACCCGATAGAATAAAAAAAGGGTACCATAAAATTTACTTTTTGTTTTGCGGGTACCTAGGAAAGGACTTTGGTATTTAGATAGTGGTTGTAGTAGACATATGACCTTCAATAAAGGCTGGTTGCAACAATATTCCCCTAAAAATGGTCCAAATGTAACCTTTGGTGACAATTCCCAAGCTAAGGTCAAAGGATCGAAATCTTGTTACAAAAGATATCATTTTTACAAATGTATCCTATGTAGAGGGTCTCAAACACAATTTGATCGGCATTAGTCAAATGCGTGATAAGGGATATCATGTTGTTTGCACTAAAGACAAATGCCTTTGTTAAAGATAAAAACAATAAAGTCATCCTAATTGGATCAAGAAAAGGAAATCTCTATTGCTTAAACTTAGAGATTGTGGAAACTTCAAATGCTCATTTGCCTTACGTCTTTCAATCAATACGATATGTCATGGCTATGGCACAAGAGATTGGCTCACCTCAATCACAAAACCATTTCCAAGCTTGCAAATTCCAATCTTGTCAGAGGTCTACCAAAGATCCCATTCAAAAAGGATAAACTTTGCAAAGCATGCCAATGTGGGAAGCAAAAGAAATCTTCATTCAAACGCAAGAACAATTTGGACACCTCAAGACCTATTGAAGCTTGCTTCATATGGATCTTTTTGGACCCATAAGAACTAGATCTTTAGGAGGAAAAAGATACTCCTAGTTGTTGTTGATGATTTCACAAGATTCACTTGGATCATTCTTCTTGAATCCAAAAGTGACACCCTTAGCCGTACGATAAAGCTATTCAATAAAATTCAAAATCAAAAAGGGACATCCATCATCAAGATCGAGATCGACCATGGGAAGGAATTTGAGAACACTTGGAGTAGAAGAATATTGTGATTCCAAAGGCATTGATCACAATTTTTCAGCCCCAAGAACTCCCCAACAAAATGAATTGTTCTTTGAAAGGAAAAACGGGACAATTTGTGAGGCGGCAAGAACAATCTTTGTCGAACACAATCTCCCAAAGTATTTTTGGGGTGAAGGCATTACTCTTTGCAGTGTATGTTCAAAACAAAACACTAATCAACAAATTCCACAAGAAGACTCCATATGAATTATGGAATAACAAAGTCCCTACAATTTCTTACTTTCATGACTTTGGAAGTAGATGCTTCATCCACAACAATGGCAAGAACAATTTGGACAAATTTGACTCCAAAAGTGATGAAGGAATTTTTCTTGGATACTCTAACACAAGCAAAGCTTATAGAGTTTACAACAAAAGAAGACTTGTTGTGGAAGAATCAATTCATGTTGACATTGATGAAAACAATGATCAAAGTGTAAGCGAGTTGTGTGATTTTGATGAAGGTTTGGGAAACCTGGATAATCTTCTGAAGCATCTCCCATTCTTGACTCATCTGTTCTCAATCATGAACAAGATTCATCAAATCTTCCATACATGGTTCCAAGAAACTCATCGACGGCCATCCTATGCCAGGCGGCCATGAACTATCTCACTCTCATCAACAACCAATCCGGCCAACCAAGTCAACGGCAATCACTCCCACTTCCAATCCAATTGATGAGGAAGAAAATTTTCAAATAAATGGTCATCCCTTGACTAACCCTTCTCAAAATTTTCCCTTAGGCGACAACCAACCCTTAGGCGACGGCCATCCCATTTCCTCATGTAATCCATCTTCTAGCCATCTTCCATCTCCATCCAATAATCCTCTTTCTCCTCCCAAAAAAGAATGATGAAACTACCATTACCCACATCATTCCACCCAATAAAGATCTTTACATCGGCCTTCAAATTGATAAAACCCCAGTTCCGAGACAACATTCCTTTTCTCATGAGTGCATTCATATCCCAAGTGGAACCAAAGAAAATAAATGAAGCACTCCAAGATCTTTGGCGGATTGAAGCCATGGAAGAAGAACTAGAGCGATTTGAAAGAAACAAAGTATGGCAACTTGTTCCTAAACCAAGAAATCAAAGCATTATTGGAACAAGATGGGTTTTTAGAAACAAGATGAATGAAGAAGGTGTTGTAATTAGAAACAAAGCCGGGCTGGTTGCCCAAGGATACGAGACAAGAGGAAGGCATTGACTATGATGAGACCTTTGCACTGTGGCAAGACTTGAAGCTATAAGGCTATTCCTTGCCTATGCTTCATTCAAGAAGATGAAAATATTCCAAATGGATGTCAAGAGTGCATTTCTAAATGGAGTTTTAAATGAAAAGGTCTTTGTATCTCGGCCCCTGGATTTGAGCACCCAAAGTTTCTGATCATGTTTTCAAAGCGAACAAAGCATGTATGGGCTCAAACAAGCACCAAGAGCTTGGTATGATACCCTATCTAAATATCTCCTTGGCAAAGGCTTTACCAAGGGCCATATTGATAATACTCTGTTTATCAAAAAATATGGAAATGATCGAGTTGCTCATCCAAGTCTATGTTGATGACATCATCTTTGGCTCATCAAATGAGGACTTGTGCCTTTGAATTTGGAGATATCATGAAGGATCGGTTTGAAATGAGCATGATTGGTGAGCTCACCTTCTTCTTAGGACTCCAGGTCAAACAAATGAAGGAAGGAATCTTCATCAACCAAGCTAAATATACAAGGGATATGATCAAGAAGTTTGACATGCAAAGCTTGCTTCCCCTTGCCAAAACACCCTTGTCAACCACAACCAAACTCCATGCTTTGATCTAGATGGTCAAAGTGTAAACCCAACACTTTACGAAGCTACATTGGATCTCTTCTTTATGTAACGACTTCAAGACTGACATCATGTTTAGTGTATGTCTACGTGCTAGATTTCAAGCTAATCCCAAAGAATCTCATCTCTCTGTTGTCAAGAGAATTCTTAGATATCTCAAATTAAGGAACCCACGACTTTGGCTTATGGTATCCTACTGAATCCCCATTTTCTTTAATTGGATTCACGACTCGACTATCTTTGGATGTAATCTTGATAGAAAATCCACAAGTGGTGGATGCCGGTTTCATTGGCTCAAGAATAATTTCTTGGTCAAGCAAAAAGCAAACCTCGGTAGCCACCTCAACAGGTGAAATTTGAGTATATTCTTTGCGAGGCTTGTGTTGTTCACAAATTCTCTATCTTAAAAGTCAACTTCAAGACTTTGGAATGGAATTATCCAACATTCCCATCTTTTGTGACAACTCAAGTACTATTGCCATGACTGAAAATCTGTCCAACATTCAAAAACAAAGCATATTGAGGTCGGACATCATTTCATCGGGGATCATGTTGAAAAAGGGAATATCAACCTTGCAAAAGTTTGCCGAGGACAATGTCTACGATATTCTCACAAAAGCCATGGATGAAAAGAGATTTGAGATACTAAGAGCCATGCTTGGTATGATAAATATGCCAAAATAAAAGGTTGTTCTTCATAAATAAAAAAAAAAAGGTTACATCTTGGGTAATCTTTGTCACAATGTTGCACGACGGCTATTCCCTCATAAATAGTTACGATAGCTATCCATGATAGCTATCTTTCCAAAACCATGAAAACCAAAGACAACAACAAAAACATACAAAAACATAAAACAACCCTTGAAATCTCTCTTTCTCATCATCCTTCACCCAACAAAAGCTTCCTCCAAACCATACAATCTTCAAAACAAGCTCCCTCTTCAAACCCACGGGTTAGGCTGTCGGACATTCTTTGGAAATGTCACGGTCTCCCAGAGACCCTCCTCCGGCACTCATTCCTTCATTTCTAGCCTCCTGAGTTGATTGCAAGGTTTGTTGGTACCTCTGCAACCACCTTTGGGTGCCTCTCCAAGAAAGGATCAATGGAAGTGATTGAATATTGGAGAGAAGGACTTGCCCTTCTAGGCCACCACTCTTCAAGCTGGATCATATGGGTGAAGCAATCCCTCCATTGGAGTAACAAAGCTAAATTCTCCTGAAAAAGAACCATTCCACTGTGATTGCAAATGGTTGACCAACACTTGACTCCACTCTCTCCACGGTAGGTACTCTTGCGAGTGAAGCAACCTATAACACTGGTTGAACGGGTATGAGATGGTTGAAGAAGGAGATATATGCACTCCTGCAAAGTTATCTCCTCTCCCTTCCAACAAACCAACTCCTGGAGAGAGAGAATCACCTGCTCACGGGTGTATAAAGCTTATCTTGCTCAACCTTCTTCTGACGGCTAAGCTTCTCTCCTTAGGCTGTCCCTGAGCTCTGTCTGCTTTACCAACTCCCCCAATGTGTATACCCTTTCTACCTTACTCCTTCCCTTACTTGACTCTCCTTGATCAACTTTGATTGTCTTCCCAAAAGCCTTATTCCTTCTCCCTCTTTCTTGTCAATCTTTTCCACTGATACCTCCTTCATCTCTATGTCTTCATCAACCCTCACTCTCTTTTTCTTACCCTTATCATTCACTCTCTACTGAACTTTCAACAATATTGAAAGTCTCTCTATCTATCTCCATCTCATCACTCATCAAATCATCCTCACTATTTTCCCAAAGACCAATTGTTTCTTTGTTTGAGCCATAACCTTTGGATTAAACTTTGAGGAAAATCTTCCCATTTTGTTTGTAAATCAATCTGAATAATTTTCCTGAAGTTTTCATTGTTTTATAGGCAAATTTTCACCTAGCTATCTCGAACTGGCCATCATCATTCAAACTAGCTTAAGCGTCGAGAGATTTCTTTCAACGGCTAGGTTAAAGCAACCTTTAAGTGATTTGATCGTGTTAATTGCTCACAATTGTCACTTCCTTCGCCGCCTCTTCCACTTTGCAAATCTCCTTGAAAAAGAGAATGTTCTTCTTGTGTTTTGTGGGAATTAATGTCTCAACGTGGGGAAGGGTAAAAAACCCTTTGTTCATATGAACAGGTTACTTAACTTTGAAACCCCGATGCTCATTAAAACCCACGTTCCACTCATCATTTATCTCTCTCTCTCTTTCGCAATCACCAAAATTCCTATTTCATTAATTCTCGAGTTTAAAATTTGTCTCCTTCCCTCTCCAATCCACCATCGTATCTCTTGACCCTAATTCTTTTTAGACATCAATGGCGAGACCCAAAAGCAATGTACCCGAGATGCTCATGGTTATTTCATCAAACCTAATTTCTATGAGGCGAAGTTGGAATTCTCATCAAGGAACTTCTTGAGGTAAATGAATTACTTGATTTCATGGGAGCTAGACCTCCAATTTATGAAGAGTTATGCGAGAGATTTATTTGGTTGGCAACGAGAAAGCAGAGAGAACAACTCAATAAGCGCCACCATAGATAATGTAAAGATCACCATTACTCAAGAAATGGTTAGCAAGGTCTATGGGATCCCAAATAGAGAAGATCTTTGTGAAAAATATTTGGGATAGAGGGTCGAGACAGTGAAGACGGTTTATGAGAAATTTCTTGGGATTAAGGTCCACGACTTCAAGGTACATTCAAGACAAAGCAATGGTGAAAAACAAAGATGATATCTTCAAATCAACCTAATGGATGTGGTTAACAAAGCCATTGATGGCAAGCAATCCTCATTTGATCAAATGGGATCAAATGAATGGAAGCAAATGCTAAGCTTGATGACCGAGGACACTGGCGGTGTATTGTCCTTCTCCACAACTTTCATTGGCGAGTCTCAACCTCTACTCTCAAGTTCAAAAAACAAGGTGGGAAGATGAACAACTTCGGGTTTATGAGTGGAATTCTTCATGATCTAATCCCTAAGCTCAAAACTCCTCTACCCGAAGTGGTGAAGACGGTGAAGGCTGTCGGAAACAAGATGTTTCAATGAAAGAACCTTTTCATTGAAACAAAAGAAAAATTGTTATGAAGGCTGGAGATATGAGCCTTGAAAGTTTCAAAGAAGCCCAAGAAAAGATGCTTGAAGAAACAAGAATAAAGCTTGATCATTGGAAAGAGTTGATAGCATTGGCTACAAGTAGGAGAATAAAAAGAGGAGTAAAGACCAATGTCAAGAAAAGCGGAGTGCTAAAAGGGTGTGGTATCTCCTAGCAAGAAAAGCAAAAGCAAGGATGATGCGGTAGGCGACGGTGAAGGAACCATATCGACGGCCATGCTAAGGATGTTGAAGAAAGAGGTGATGTTGATAGCCATAGAGATGACACCATGGAGCAAACTCATGCTTTGGTGATCTTTGATGTAGACCCTCAAGAACTCCGGGCGGCTATCAAATTGTCAAAAACACGGCATAAAGGAAAGCATCCTCGACGGCTATCCCTACAAGCGAGACGGTCACCGGATCTAAGGTACAACCCTCCTTATCCATTCCTTCTAAAACTTTGCCAAAGAAAAGAAAACTAGAAAAGAAAGCCCCCAAAGCCAAGAAAACCAAAATAACTACCCCTTCCATTTCCCCAAAATCCACTTACGTTAGTCCAAGAGTGGACAAGTCATCCACACCCGGCTCGGGTCATCGATCGGCCATTGAAGCCATTCTTAAACTCAAAGAACCATCACGAAGCAACCTTTAAGGGGGAACATTGATGAGAATATCCCCTCCACCCGGCCTCAGCAGTTAACCAAAATCCACGAAAGCAATTGATGCTATTGAATTGGATGGAAACCACGACCTTTGAAAATTTGTTCTTTTGTATCTTGATGATATTCTAAGTGAAGAAGAATACGTAATGGCCCTAGATGAACTCGAGACTTAGGTTTATGAAGAAAAGAAGTGGACCGGGAGAGTCATCTAATAACCCCAAGGTGACGGCTATGAATGTAGATAGCCATACCTTCCACTTCCATTCTGAGGCGAGCACAGTAAATGAACACCCCAAGCTGTTGAAATTGAAAGGGGAATCTTGATAATACTTCTAAGGTCATTCAAAATCTCAAGAAGGTTGGAGTTGAGATTAATCCCATTCTTGTCTCAAAGGAGAATCAATTGTGAATGCTTGCAAAGGCCTTGTGCTTGATGGAACTCAAGAAAATGAGGAAGCTATGATAGCTATCCTTGAGAAAAGGTTGGCCAAAAGTGAAGTAAGGGCAGCCTTGAATCTCCTTAAATCTCAATTCACTTCCGAGTTCTCTTAATCAAAGTCTTGGCCGAACCTGCGAGTCAATCCCATTGTTTCAACCCAACCCTCTGCACCTTCCAAGCCAACTTCTCCAATCCACGAAAATGAACCTTTTGAAGCCTCTCCTCATAGTCCAATACTTGTTGGACAAGGTCAAGACTTCTCGATAGTGATCCAATTCTATCCGGTCTGACGGCTATCCAAGCGGTTCCATTCCTCCCTCTCAAAATCAATCCTTTCTTCCCGAAAGAACCACTGGATGCTTAGGCTGTGGCATTGATTTCTCTATTTCTTCCATCAAGACGGCAAGAAAAGGGTTAGCCCATGTGTCTCATTTTCCGGACATTGTAAATCCCTTTACCTATCCAAAATCTTGGGAAGCTGTCAAGAAATGGGATGATTGTAGTGGCAAGAAACCTTGCTGGGTTAGTTTTCTTTGCCTATGAAAAATGGCAAGTATCAAGAACCTCATCAACTTCCAACTTTGTTCACCAAATCCCATCATTCCCAAAGTTCATCACTCCCGATACTCTTCTTGATTGGGAAGTTCTTTTCGACCAACTCATCTCTCCATCTCTCAATTCATGCTGTATATGCCAAAGGGTCTAGTCTTCACCCTCTGCATTGACCTTGCAAAATCCTTTTTCCTTTCTCTGTTTGAACAAAAGTATGCCCTCATGCTTTTAATAAGCAAAATGGTCAACATCTTTCCCCCAACCCTTAATCCGGGAATTGAGCCCTACCTTTCCCCTTTCATCCTTTGTTGATCCCATGAACTTCACCTCACCCAATGAAAACTCTCACTTCATGAACTTGGTCTCTATTTACGAGATCAAAGAATTCGAAGAATCCATGGTGACCATCAAAACGGAACCAAAGCATTATTGATCTTTCCTCGGACTACGACGGTGATGATGATGATGCTCCTTCAAGTCACGATCAAGAACCTCCTATTACCATCCCATCTCCTACATTTACCAATCCTCCTCGGCAATCCACTCATTCCTTTCATGATACTCAAGTCTCGGTTCAATCACAACCGGATCAAACCATTGTGCCCATGAAGATCAAAAGAACAAGGACCAAGAAGAAACATTTGTGGGGCACAATGAGAATCGAAATGATCGAGATGCCCCTTACAAGAGCTCAACTAAAGTCAAAGAAGATGAATTCTTCAAGTATGATGAGAGAATGTCATGGGAATGGAACAATGAATTCTACTACGGAGGAGTAGAGCCGGACATGAGAAGAGAACTAGAGGAAGAAAGAAATCGATTATTTCGGCCGGGCAAGAAAGAGAGGAGTTCTATGATCAAGCGGGCGATGATTGATATGTAGTTTTATGGAACAATTTTTGGTGTGTTAAAACAATTTGTTTTGATTGGCTCGGTTTTGTAAGCGTCTGTGAACCTTTTCATCATGAGATTAAATTCATGTATTTCAATCTCATTACGGTTATTTGTGCTTGCTATAAATCCTTGTATTATTTCTTCTATTATTTCTCTTATCAAATGTGAAAACATGTTCTAAAATAGATCTTCCTTTACCAAAAAGGGAAATTGTTAGGACCTAACTTTTATCAATGTCTTAGTTAGTTGGTTTTGATAAAGGAATATATATATAGAAACAGGGTTTATATCAAAAAGAGGAAGAGCGCATCGATCATGAACCATGGCGACCAAATCAAACTTCATATTCATTCCTCGGTGTATCGGCTATGAGTTTGATAGTTATGATTCGATTGTATACAATGATTACAATCAATCAAAAACATGAATCATATTCTCTTTAGTAAAGCCTTCAAGATCATCAAAGTGCATCTCGGTCCTTATCGAGAGAACATCTCGATAGCTAAGTCTTGTATGATCGACGGCCGTGACTTCATTCCTCGATAGCCGTCACTTTGTCTCAATCTCTGTTACCACAATCTCAACCAATGTGGAACACGGATCTTCACGGTGTCAAGTTCACCAATGAAGACCAATGAAGACCACTTTGAAGACCTTCTAGAAGCTCTCGGTTCAAGCTCACGGCTCAAGCCGGCTCATGAAGACTGCATGTGGACAAGTGGGACAAAGACCGATCAAAGCTCATTAATGTAGCTGCAGCAGTCATATTCAACGGCTACATTGAAGGGTATAAATAGAGGAGTTCTTCCTCTAACACAAACCACTGAAAAATACTCATTTTCACAGCCAAAAACCCTTTCCACACACCCACACACACCTCCTGTAATTCACACACACACTCACCAATCCTTTCCCTTCAAACTCATGTTCCAAACCAAACCCTCACCCCAAAACCTTTGCCTCCACAACAAAACACCCCTTAGTGTGTTAATTCACAAAATCCAAAATCCTAAGGCTGTACTTTAGGTGTAGAATTAGTTTGTAATCACTCAAGGCGTACTTTGAGTGTATTATTTGTTTTGTAAAATCTTGAGGCTGTACTTCAAGTTGTAAAAACACTTAAGGCGTACTTTAAGTGTATCCCTAGTTATTTGTACTAATTAGGAAGAGGAAGTTCAAGGAACTTGCCTGAATCAATCATTTGTAATTTTTGTTGATTAAAGATTATAATAAAATTGATCTCACTTGTCAAGATTGACAGTGGGGGTGGATGTAGGAGGAGTGAACTCTGAACCACTTTAAATTCTCTGTGTTATTACATTTTTGCAATCACATTCACACACTTGCATTATTTCTTTGTGTTTGTTGTCCTATCATTATTTCAAATCTCTCTTATTCCGCTGCACAATTCAACTATCATCTGACAGCTAAGCCAATACCATAGCTGTCTGATCATTTGCATATTAACAAAGGGCCTTTCAATATGCTTGGCACTTCTTTTAAACTAGTTGACATTAAAACTTAAAGAAAAACTTTGATGTATTGACGCTACTAACACATGCACTTTTTTTATATTAAAATAACCCTCTTGTATACGTGCATGACACTCAATAACACACATGTCACTCAAACACAAATGTACTGTCGACACTTTTTACACTAATAGTGATACTAAATAACACATGTAGCGACACTATTTTACATTAATACTATCACTTATTTACCCTAATTTTACACTACCACTAACTCAACAGTTTGTCACCCTTTGTGGCCCTAACAAGTTCATCTATTTATCTTTTGTAAAATCAATTTCTTAGCAACAACAAATACGCAAATTTAATTTACACGTGGTCTTTAGGTGTAATCTCGCAATCAGAAAGAAATATATAGAAACCTACCTTGTTTGCAACTCCTACTAGCGTGTGATCGAATGAAACAATCCCAAATTTGATGACTTTGACTTGTAGAGCAGCAATAGGTGACGCGAGACAAAGGCGACCGAGAAAGCGGGAGTGAGGCAAAGGTTGAGTGCAATTTAAAAACCCCATTTTTCCTCGTCTTAAAAAAAACTTATTTTTAATAAAACCAACTCTCTTTTGAAACAAAAAAATACCTTAATGATTTCTGAAAAATTATAAAAAAAGAAACAATTATCAGTGAGAGCAAATCTAAAGTGTCAATTTTTTATATAAATAAAATAAATAATAATAAAAGGCAGCTATTTAAGATATAACTAAATAGAAATCTATAGTATAAATCACACCATAGGGTGAACAGTTCTATGAATAGTACCAAATGTCAAATTTTTCATTTTGCCCTAAATTGTCCCTTTTCCATTTTGCCCTTTAAAAAAAAAACCAAAAAAAAAAAAACGTATTCTCGGACATGAGCTTTTACTAGTTAATTATATGCACCAATTGAATTGTGAGTTTAGTACTTGGGCTTTTAGAATCAAATAGGCCCATACAAATAGATTAAATGGGCCGTGGGTTACTGCTTACGGAAAACGCTACCTTCTATTCTAAACGGTCTTATTCCTTCCGTATATAAACCCTAAGCCCTCGCTCTTATTCATTCCCAACTCCGTTCCCGATCATTTCCTCTCCTCTCTCTCTCTCTCTCTCCAGATTCTCACACTCTGAAAATAATTGCGCCTGGGCAGAACCCTAAGCCCTACGTCGCATCATTTTCTTAAAATTGACGACGGTCACTTTCGGAGATGTTCAGGAAATTGTATCAGAGCACTCTTCCGATTCCGATTAAGCCAAAGCTCGATTGAGGTAATTTCTCATCTCTCACTCCGTTTTGATTTCTCCGATGAAAGGGAAAACTAAGAAAAAAGTTTTCACGCTCTCTTCGATGAGTTATATTTGCGTGTGTGTGCGCGTGTGTGTGAATATTGAACTAAACTAAGAAATTCACTGGAACAATAATAAGTAAGACAATCGATTTTTCAATTTTTGTTGCTCATTTGAATTAGGGTTTATTTTGATCTTATGAAATTACTTGGAATTAGTTTTTTTTTTTTTTAATTTATGAAATTTGGATTGGATTTAATTGAATTAATTCTTTTTAGTTTAATTCAATCATGATAATAAGATTTCTCGTTGACTGATCTGCAATTTGTTTAGACTTGTGTTTGACCTGACCTATACACGCTTGATATTTTATTTTTCTTGTTGCTTCTATTTTTCTTACTTACAAAAGTAAACATCCAAAGAAATCCAATTGGCTGAGTATAACTAGAAGTCTAAACATGATGATACATTTTTTGCTTCATTAGTTTTGTACTCAAACTCAACTTAGCATAATCTTTCCTCTAGTTGGTCTTTCAAGAACTATTGTGTCTTTCAAATTCTAGAGGAACATATTATGTCCATTTACAATAATTATAATATATAGTTTCTGGAGTTTTTTTTTTGTAAGTATTGAAGTTTGTGAAGTCATGTATTTTGTGAACCAATATACGTATTGTAGTCTGTAAAAGAAGTTGCAATTGTAGATCTACCTTTATTTTCTATCACCTGACATTGAAGGCAACATGTACCATGTTTTGACTTGCTTGCATTTGTTGTTCATCTATACAACTGTCCTGGTTGCTTGTTATGGTTTCTGTATAATTTCAATTTCACGGGTTCCATGTTCCCTTTTATTGATTTTAAAATTTTTCGCTTTCTGTTTTTCAAGGAGAGTGCGTGTTCAAGTAATTAATGATGCCAATATGCCTTGCCCAGTGCACTTGGATAGATCATTGCACCCTTACATCTTGTAAAAGGTCATGCACCAACTCTTAAGAACTTCATAATTCCATACTAAGAGCTTAGCGTGCTACTTTTTGTTTGGTTAACCTCTTTTCTTGATATACACGGGACTGATATTCGATGAATTTTATTCTGTCCCATTTGAACTATTTGGGCGCTCAGCGTATGATTGCCGCGATACGGCCTGCTTGTATGAAGCTAGTGCCCAAACATGTGTATTACTTCAGGTACCAATTCATTCCTCAGATGATATTTCTGAACAGTTTGTTTATTTACCTTTAAGTCCTCATAATTGTGAAGAGGCGTTCCGGTTCACAAGCAGATATAAACATGTAATGGTATACATGTTTTTTTAAGTCCTACTGATGATCTAGGTGAGAATCAACTTTTTATGAAGGCAGAAGTATCTTCAGGTTCAAAAACTAAACTTATATTTATGATTCATTAACATTGAAGAAGTCTTAACTAAAAATACCAGTGAATAATTAAGTGATAGTATTTGTGTTATGAATTGTCATTTCATGCATAGAAAGTCTATTCACAAGTTCTTTTTAATGAGTGGGAATGAATCGATGATATTTTTGGTGTACAATTGCAATTTTCAACTGCAATGGTTGTATTAATATGGTTACAAACAAGAAGAAAGCCTATCCCATCATAAGGCAGAATACTGCTTCTAGAATCAGGTTTTTCTGTGTGAGGATATGGACCATGGGGTTCAGGTAGGGCTGTGATACCCTCATCCTAGAAAATGCAAATATCGATTGGGATAAAACGAGTCGGTGAATCATATTTTATATCACATGAGATAGAACAATTAAACCTATTGTGTTTGGTTAGACTTTTGGTGATCGTGATTACTTGTTTAGTCTTTAATTAGTAAATTCTTGAAAAATAAAATGTAAACGCTGTTTTGTATATCTCAACTTATAAGTTTTTAGTACATGTGATACAATGGGCTTGTCTCTTTTGCTCACAGCTTAACACAGGAAAACCCTTTTCAGAGGACATATGCTGCTCAGGTGTGTTTTGATTATCTCCGTATTAAATATCTTATAATCCTGGGCCCACTGCTGGATGTACTTGTTTCTTATGTCACCGAGAAAGCTATGTACCTTCTCTTGATTCCTCCGGTAGAACCTTAGCAGTAAAAAGCAACTACAAGGTTTTTGACATTGAATTTTTATTCCCAATGATTCTCTAGCCATCTTCTACATGTAATGCTATATCTTGTGTATATAACTTCTATATGTAGATTAAAAGATGTGGCGAAATGGCAAGCAAGCTGCTGTTTTTCAGAGAACAAATGAAGAAGGGCAGGGTTCTCATCGTCAGGTAGGCATACAGCGACTACAGATGAAAGGTAGAACTCGCAAAACTTGGCAATTAATTGTGGAAGACCCCTAGATGAAGCAGCCTTGGTTATGGTATGTTTGTGGCACTGGCACCTCACTAATTGCCTTTCTATTCAGTATATTGTATACTGAATATTGGTGTAAATGTTCATCCCCTTCAGGGCAATGTTGCTGCATGTTTGAATACATGGCATGTAATATTGTGGGAATGATCCTTTGTTGATGGCAAAATGGAAAGTTGCTTCTGCATTGACTGCTGGATGTGTTGCAATAGTCACCCCACCCGGAATCGGCATCCCTGTAGTTCGTGACTGGTCGGTATCTACTTTATGCATTGCTAATTTTAACTATTTTCGATATATTCATTAATTACTGTCTAATGCCAGTACATGCCTCGAGTTGGGTGAAGTGTGTACAGAGGCCGGTTTCTCTCCTGGGGTACTCAATATTCTAACTGGATTTGGTCCAAAAGCCTGCTCCATCGGTGTCGCATCCCCCGCTGACAAGGTCCGTTACTCTTATCTCATGCAATTAGTAATCTGTACTTTTGATTGTCATGTAGTTCTGTAACAAGCGCTAGGCTTCTTAGCGTGTCACGGAAATGATTCTTAATTGTTTGACATATTTTATTTATGGGGAGCAGCGAGGCAATGTCATGAGTGTTGCAGCCCAACTTGTGAAGGTATTATGTGGCTGGATAATATGGCGTGTTTGTGTTCACGGTTCTCAATTTTACTGTTTTTTTATGCAGTTCGTGTGTGTGTAGAGAGAGAGAGAATGCTGTATAGAAACCCTAGATATGTAAGTGTAATTGCTTATTTAATGTTATTAATCATATGATACCATAGCATATTAGCATATGCTCAGAATGTTGTGGTTCTCCTACTATCTATCTCGTTTTTGCAGCCTCTTAATATGAAGAGCGGTGGAAAGAGTCCGATAGTTGTCTTTGATGATGTTAGCTTTGACAAGGGTTTGGACCTTCTGAAACGTATGTCACCTTGAAAATGTATGTCGCTTGATTCGCATCGTGAATTTTGTTTTAGATAATTACTTATTCCAATCATTGGAAATTCAAATGGCTGTCTAGTGGACAATTTTTGATGTCTTCTATGCGAACAATAAAATTTGCAGCGCAACATCCCATCTTCCAGTTCACTTAAGTATGTACTGACGTATGATCTTTTCCATGGCACTAGCATGTTTAGCGGGTGAGGGGTCCCTTGCGTTATTTGGAGTTCATTCAATTATGATCTGATGGCTGGCATTCTTAAGAAGCATCTGGTTAGAATGTTTCTCATTTACTTCTCTTCTGCCCTCTTAGAGCAGGAGCAGCACAAAAATTAGCATGTATATTCTAGATCACTATTTACAAAGCTCATGGGTATTAGCATGTCTCTGTTTGGTTTTCGTGAATCGACACCCGATAACGTATAATTTATTTGCATTAGAGCCTATCGTTCCAAAATACATAAAATTTAAGATGGTTGACCTACAAGTTATAATCCATGTCATATCCCTACTAGTACAGCCTTTCCTTATGACATTATTCTCATCAATGCCTCTGTGTTTCATTATGTTATAATCTATTGTTTGATGTGTAACATTATCATACTTATTCTGCATCATGGCTCATGCAACCATCTCAAACAAAGGCACACCTGATTGTTTGATGTGTAACATTCTCATACTTAATTTGCACATGCAACCATCTCAAACAAAGGCACACTGACCGTTGTTGACTCCCAGTGAATGTCTGTTTATTCTCTTCCGTATTTTTTATGAGGTACAATTACATTTATTTTGTGTGTGTTTGTTTCAGGAAGGCATTGTAGCAGTGTTTTTAGACAAACTTGCCAAGTGGACCAAGAAGATCAGAAGGTTGTAGGCTAGGCCCTGTGGTTAGTAGTGGCCAGGTAAATTGATGTTGTGAAACAACAAATTTCCTTTACTTAATGGTTGTTAGAAATCAGTTCTTTATTTAGAATGATGTTGTGTGTGTTTGTGGGCGTATGTGTGTGTGTGTATTTATAAAAGAAAACCTAGAAGCTTCAAAACTCAGTCTTTGAAATTATGTCAAGTATCAAATTGATACCCTGCTATACATTTCTCGAATTGGATATGTTTGATAGAATCTGGAGGTTTCACCAGGAATTATGTCATGATTAGTCTCCAAGAGAACAATTGCCGGAGGTAAACACCTTTATGCTTGAAAGTTTGGATGGTAACTACTTTAAGTTGCTGCCTCTTTTTTTGTTAACCCAAGTTATTAATGTTATTGACATTGTTGTCCATGGACTTTGTTTTTGTTCTTTTCTTCTTTTCCTTCTCATTTTGTGTCTATTTCCAGTTCGTGAGGAGATCTGGCAACCTTCCACCGCGATTAGTTTCATGCAGGTTCTTGACTTCTCTTACATGCTTAGCTATCTAACTAATGTTATACAGAGTAATTGTTATTACAGTATAAAAAAATATTAACTTTTTTGTCGACTTGGTTAGGCATTACTAGGTTAATAAGACTGGATCAAGATGTGATTTTATTTTTCTTACTTGAAGCTATGAACTTAAGCATGAAGTCGTTGTGTTATCTTGTGCAGTTTCTGCTTTTTTCTTCCTTTGGTCTGGTACAAGAGTAATGCCTAAAGTAATAAGTGAATGACTGATTTTATGAGCTAGGTTTTCAGAAACTATTGTTGCATCAAAGTCTTTTCCATCAGCATTTGATCATATTGTAGTGTCTCGAAAAGAAAAATGAAGTCGGAGTAGATCAAGTAAATTTGTGACAAATAGCTGAATAAAGTAATGTATGTCCTCTACCTGGTCTGTTCTCGTAGTCTAAAAGCACTGTTCAATAAATTATTCATGGGTTACGGGAGAGAAGAATGAAGATGACATTTTTCGGACATGCTTAGTTTCATCGAGACAATGAAATTATATGTGTGGTTTGGACACTAATTTGTATGTGTAGTTTAATTTGAAAGGAACAAGTAATTTTAGAGCATTGGTGTCTGATTTTATGTTGAAGGTACAATTTTGTGCTGTTTTCACCCATAATCTCCCCATTATTTTTCTGCATTCTCTCATATTATATGCTAAGCGGAAAATTTGTCTTGTTTTAATATTGATGGCAGAATGGCATCAGCTAGGTAGTGGAAAAATATGATACAAGTACTTGTTAGTTTTGGTATAATTGTACAACTCCACTAGTCATTTTTTAACTTCAAAGTAACTCTATTTCCCGTGATGGACTGCTCAGCATCCATTTTGTAAAATCTCCCTTTCTTGCTTACTTTTGGAAGCCTATGATGTCATTTTCAATTTTGTATACTATGAGAACTAATGATTTTACTTAACTAATGAACAGATCCTTCAACCAGTGGATACTTTCAATGTAAGTGGTCACCATGCTTTAATAGCATTTAATTCCTGTGAGAGGTTTATCATCGAGGTATGGACATGAGTAGTTCAACATTATATGCGACCTATGAATTTCAGTTTTTCTGAAGCCATGATCTCAACAGTTTGGTAAATCCCCTTGTATTTATCATTCGTGGCTTCCCTCTGTGTGTCTCTAATTGCTCAATTTGAAAATAAACTCATTTTGGTTGTAGTTCAATATTTAATTTTTCAGTCTATAAGTATATTCTGTCTATTACTCCGTACTATGATGGTAAAACATGAATTTCGTGTTTAGGGAAACTTTGCAAAAATCTGAAAAGAAGATGTATTAACTTTCAACATTTACGGATAGCATAGCTGAACTATTAGAATTTATACAACAGTAATAGAATTTGAGATGCTGAAGAATCTTTGAACTAAAAATATCTTCTTCATGTCTTTTTCCTTCCGTTTGTCCAAATATTCAGTTTCCCTTCATGTTTAGTTTTACATCACATCACAGAAAAGATAATTATCCTCATCCTCTAATGGTCTATCTAATCTCTGTTGGTCAGAAGTCTTCCATTTCCTACTTTATCTCAAACACTTGCAAGTTTTATTTCGATTATTTATGTCAATGATTTGTGATAAGGTTCTGCATATCTGCTTGATTTCTAATTTTGCTGTTTATTTCTCGAAATCTTTTTATTGTATATTGCATGTAACTGTTGTTTATAGTTTTTCATAAATAATCAGCATTTGGTTAAATGTTTGTTTCTGTATTATACTACCTTGGTCAGCATATGATTCTGACCTTTGATTTTTTTCAGTTCTCTTATCAGTGTCACCTAAGTGTGCGGTTGCTTGGCCAAATTGATTCCTAGACTTGATCTACTTTACGAAATTTCGCTTGCTTGGTTCTGTGCAAAGAGCAAGATTGGCACTCATTTAAGGGTGGAGGTATTATGTACATTAAACTTATGGACTTAAATTATGTGGAGAACAATGCATGTGTAGAATGCCTCAATTTTTAACAATATTTGCTTTATTTTGTTTTGGTTACAAACAAGAAGAAAGCATGTTGATCTATGTAGAGGATTATCAAGTAGTAGCTGGTGAACAGACATTTTAATTGATTCTGGTGGTGTAATATGATCCATCCTATCAAAAGGTAGAACACTATTTCCAGATTCTGGTTTCTCTGTGTGAGGATAGGGACCATGGGGTGCAGGGTGAGGTCCCTTACGTTATTTGGAGTTCATTCAATTATGATATGATGGCTAGCATTCTTAAGAAGCATCTGGTTAGAATATTTCTCATTTACTTCTCTTCTGCCCTCTTATAGCAGGAGTAGCGCAAAAATTAGCATGTATATTCTAGATCACTATTTACAAAGCTCATAGGTATTAGCATGTCTCTGTTTGGCCTTCGTGAATTGTTTGGCCTTCGTGAATCGACACCTGATAACATATGATTTATTTGCATTATAGCCTATCGTTCCAAAATACATAAAATTTAAGATGGCTGGAATTTTTATTTGTTTCACACCTTTCTTAGTACGATTATGTGTGCCAATCAAAAAATTAAGAATAATAATAACAAAATACTCTCTCTTTCTCGTTCTAAAATGAATTACCTTTTTATATTTAAGTGTCACAATTAAGAACTTGATTTTTAATTGTAAAAATTCATAATTCAAAGTGGATAAAACTAATAGGAAAATAAAATTGATGATAAATTTTGAAACTAAATTGTTGTTCCACTGTAATAAAGCAAAATCGGACCTCTGTCTTCCTTTTTTCTTCAAATTCATGACCAAATACGAGGGGAACTAAAAATACCAGTGAATAATTAAGTGATAGTATTTGTGTTATGAATTGTCATTTCATGCACAAACACTATTTACACTAGCATCGGCTCTCTTAATTTTACACGAACATTGACACTCTTTAATACTCACATTGGCAATTAATAATGCATGCAATGGCACACGATCACACATGCACATGCACTATTTTACACCCGACACTATTTTACACAAAGATTGACATTTTTTTACACTAAGATCGGCACTCTTTTACATTTAGACACTTAAAAGATACCACACGGGAACTCAAATGCACACACACTCTTTTACCCAACCACTTGCACATTTATACACTAACAATGACAATCTTTTACATTTGCACTCTTTAAAACTAGAACCGACATTGTTTATACCTAAGATTAGCATATTATATAATATGCTTGGCACTTCTTTTAAACTAGTTGACATTAAAATTTAAAGAAAAACTTTGATGTATTGACGCTACTAACACATGCACTTTTTTTATATTAAAATAACCCTCTTGTATACGTGCATTGACACTCAATAACACACATGTCACTCAAACACAAATGTACTGTCGACACTTTTTACACTAATAGTGATACTAAATAACACATGTAGCGACACTATTTTACATTAATACTATCACTTATTTACCCTAATTTTACACTACCACTAACTCAACAGTTTGTCACCCTTTGTGGCCCTAACAAGTTCATCTATTTATCTTTTGTAAAATCAATTTCTTAGCAACAACAAATACGCAAATTTAATTTACACGTGGTCTTTAGGTGTAATCTCGCAATCAGAAAGAAATATATAGAAACCTACCTTGTTTGCAACTCCTACTAGCGTGTGATCGAATGAAACAATCCCAAATTTGATGACTTTGACTTGTAGAGCAGCAATAGGTGACGCGAGACAAAGGCGACCGAGAAAGCGGGAGTGAGGCAAAGGTTGAGTGCAATTTAAAAACCCCATTTTTCCTCGTCTTAAAAAAAACTTATTTTTAATAAAACCAACTCTCTTTTGAAACAAAAAAATACCTTAATGATTTCTGAAAAATTATAAAAAAAGAAACAATTATCAGTGAGAGCAAATCTAAAGTGTCAATTTTTTATATAAATAAAATAAATAATAATAAAAGGCAGCTATTTAAGATATAACTAAATAGAAATCTATAGTATAAATCACACCATAGGTGAACAGTTCTATGAATAGTACTAAATGTCAAATTTTTCATTTTGCCCTAAGTTGTCCCTTTTCCATTTTGCCCTTTAAAAAAAAACACGTATTCTCGGACATGAGCTTTTACTAGTTAATTATATGCACCAATTGAATTGTGAGTTTAGTACTTGGGATTTTAGAATCAAATAGGCCCATACAAATAGATTAAATGGGCCGTGGGTTACTGCTTACGGAAAACGCTACCTTCTAAACGGTCTTATTCCTTCCGTATATAAACCCTAAGCCCTCGCTCTTATTCATTCCCAACTCCGTTCCCGATCATTTCCTCTCCTCTCTCTCTCTCTCTCTCTCTCTCTCTCCAGATTCTCACACTCTGAAAATAATTGCGCCTGGGCAGAACCCTAAGCCCTACGTCGCATCATTTTCTTAAAATTGACGACGGTCACTTTCGGAGATGTTCAGGAAATTGTATCAGAGCACTCTTCCGATTCCGATTAAGCCAAAGCTCGATTGAGGTAATTTCTCATCTCTCACTCCGTTTTGATTTCTCCGATGAAAGGGAAAACTAAGAAAAAAGTTTTCACGCTCTCTTCGATGAGTTATATTTGCGTGTGTGTGCGCGTGTGTGTGAATATTGAACTAAACTAAGAAATTCACTGGAACAATAATAAGCAAGACAATCGATTTTTCAATTTTGTTGCTCATTTGAATTAGGGTTTATTTTGATCTTATGAAATTACTTGGAATTAGTTTTTTTTTTTTTTTTAATTTATGAAATTTGGATTGGATTTAATTGAATTAATTCTTTTTAGTTTAATTCAATCATGATAATAAGATTTCTCGTTGACTGATCTGCAATTTGTTTAGACTTGTGTTTGACCTGACCTATACACGCTTGATATTTTTTTTTTCTTGTTGCTTCTATTTTTCTTACTTACAAAAGTAAACATCCAAAGAAATCCAATTGGCTGAGTATAACTAGAAGTCTAAACATGATGATACATTTTTTGCTTCATTAGTTTTGTACTCAAACTCAACTTAGCATAATCTTTCCTCTAGTTGGTCTTTCAAGAACTATTGTGTCTTTCAAATTCTAGAGGAACATATTATGTCCATTTACAATAATTATAATATATAGTTTCTGGAGTTTTTTTTTCTAAGTATTGAAGTTTGTGAAGTCATGTATTTTGTGAACCAATATAAGTATTGTAGTCTGTAAAAGAAGTTGCAATTGTAGATCTACCTTTATTTTCTATCACCTGACATTGAAGGCAACATGTACCATGTTTTGACTTGCTTGCATTTGTTGTTCATCTATACAACTGTCCTGGTTGCTTGTTATGGTTTCTGTATAATTTCAATTTCACGGGTTCCATGTTCCCTTTTATTGATTTTAAAATTTTCCGCTTTCTGTTTTTCAAGGAGAGTGCGTGTTCAAGTAATTAATGATGCCAATATGCCTTGCCCAAACATGTGTATTACTTCAGGTACCAATTCATTCCTCAGATGATATTTCTGAACAGTTTGTTTATTTACCTTTAAGTCCTCATAATTGTGAAGAGGCGTTCCGGTTCACAAGCAGATCTAAACATGTAATGGTATACATGTTTTTTAAGTCCTACTGATGATCTAGGTGAGAATCAACTTTTTATGAAGGCAGAAGTATCTTCAGGTTCAAAAACTAAACTTATATTTATGATTCATTAACATTGAAGAAGTCTTAACTGATATAAGACCATCATCTGTCCCTTATCCAGCTTGTGCTAAAATTGCTAGCACTTGTTGCTGTACTGTGGATGTTGATCCCAAAGCCACCCTTGTTGAAAAAGCAACATGATGAGTATGAAGCCTTTCTCCCTTATTGTTTTCCATCTCTGTTTTGTTTACTTGTGACCATGACATTCTCTTGCAGATACATCAAGGCCAAGCGTACGCGCCACTTCAGAATATTGACGACGATTTTGAATTGGAATCTCATAATGATTCACATGGGAATGAGGAATTCAAGTTAGTGAAGTTTTCATGCATCAACTGATACATACTACTGAGTTAGTTATAGGTGTTGTGTCTAATACAGATTCGTACCTACGTTTGTGGCCCATGAGGTATGAAGCCTTTCTCCTTTATTGTTTTCCATCTATGTACTGTTTACTTAGGACCATGACATTCTCTTGCAGAGACATCAAGGCCAAGCGTATGCGTCGCTTCAGAGTATTGTCGACGATTTTGAATTGGAGTCTCATATTGGTTCAATGGGAATGAGGAATTTGAGTTAGTGAAGTTTTCATGCATCAACTGATACATACTACTGAGTTAGTTATAGGTGTTGTTTCTAATACAGATTCGTACCTGCGTTTGTGGCCCATGAGGTATGCAACTAGAAATTTTAAAGTTTAAACTACTTCATTGGACATCTTATGCATGAACCAATATACATGAATAGTTACCGACATCAAGTATTTCTCCTCATAGTACCTATAAATACTTAGGCGAGAAAATGATCCCGGTCAAGACTAGGTCTTAAGAGTTTTGGCAAAACAGAGTTGCATTGAGCTCACTCTCGATGATTTATCTAGCAAAATCGAGTGGTTCACATGAACAATGTGATCTCACGGGTATAGTTTTTCATAAGTACTGCATTTGGTTAATGGTTTGTTTCGTATTATAATACCTTGGTCACATATGATTCGACATGTGATTTTTTTATTTTTTCAGCTTTCTTATCACCGTCACCTAAGCTGCGGGTCCGTTTAGCTAAATTGATTCCCCGACTCGATCTACTTTATGAAATTTCACTTGCTTAGTTCTCGTGCAAAGAGCAAGATCGGTACTCATTTAGGGTGGAGGTATTATGTTTAAGTATAACTTATTAACTTAAAATATGTGGAGATCAACCCACGTGTAGAAAGCTTAAGTTTTATTTTTATTTGCTTTATTATGTTTTGGTAAGGGCGTACATCCGACCCCCTTTACCACATCGTAGTGGAGCCTTTGCGGTACCTGGGGTAATGTTGTTGTTGTATTATGTTTTCGTTACAAACAAGAAGAAAGCATGTTGATCTACGTAGAGGATTATCATGTAACTAGTTTGTGAACACACAATTTAATTGATTCTCGTGGTGTAATATGATTCATCCCATCAAAAGGCGTAACACCGCTTCTAGAATCGTTTCTCTGCGCGAGGATAGGGACCGTGGGGTTCATGTAGCCGTGATGCCCTCATCCTTGAAACCGCAACGATCGAGATAAAACGAGTCGGCGAACCATATTCTATATCACATGACATAGATCAAATAAACCTATTATTATGTTTGATAAGACTTTTGGTAATCGTGATTATTTTTATACTCTTTAAATAGTAAATTCTAGAAAAATATGTAAATTCCGTCTATCAGATATCTCAAGTTGCAAGTTTTTAGTACGTGTGATGCAATTGGCTTGTCTCTTTTTCTCACAAATCAACACAAGAAAAACCCTTTTCGTAGGACATATACTACTCAGTGTATTCTCATTATCTCAAGGAGTTGTTCCATTCAATAACAACCGTGGTTCCGAATTTAAATTTGGAGTATTCTCTTTATATATATGAAATATCTTCTTATTATAGATTTATTTTTGTTTTTATTTGAATTTTTGATTTATTACATTCTTATGTTTTGTACTTCTACTTAATAAATTTAAAATTTTCTAACTACACTGTGAGATAATAGTGGCTCCACTGCTGGATGTAATTACTCATTTCTTATGTCACCGAGAAATCTATATACCTTCTCTTGATTCTTTTCAGAATGGGCATCAAATGTTCTAGAGAACCTTAGCAAATAAAGCAACTACTAGGTTTTTTGACATTGAAGTTTTGTGCCCAAAGATTCTATAGACATCCTCTACTTGTAACACTATATATTGTGTATAATTAATGTATGTAGATTAAAAGATGTGGGAAAATGGCACGCAAGCTGCTGTTTTTCAGAGAACAAATGAAGAAGGTAGGGTTCTCATCCCCAGCAAGGCATACAAAGCTGCTACGGATGAGAAATAGAACCGGCAAAACTTGACAATTAATTGTGGAAGACCCTGATGAAGCAAGTACGGGTTATGGTATGTATGTGGCACCTCACTAATTGACTTTCTGCTTTCTACTTTGAATGACAAGCAGACATGAAATAAACTACAATTTGCTTTATTATACTGAAATATTGGTGTAATGTTACTTTCACCTTCTGGACGATGTTGCTGCATGTATGAATACATGTCATGAATATTGTAGGAAGGACCCTTTGTTGATGTTATGAAAAGTTGCTCTTACCTTGGTTGTTCGATGTGCTGCAGTACTTAATTCACCCAAATTGGCATCTCTGTAAGTCGTGACCGGTTGATATCTACTCTCTGCATTCCTAATTATAACTAATTATGGATATATTCATTAATTACTGTCTCCCTCATAAGGTACTCAATATTCTAACTGGATTATGTCCGTAGTTTGCTCCATCGCGCCGCATCCCCCCGTCGACAAGGTTCATTTCTCTTATCTCATGCAATTAGCAATCAGATTTTTGCTTGTCAAGTAGTTCTCAGAACAAGCACTAGCCTTCCTAGCTTGTCGTCGAAATGATTCTTAATTGTTTGCGTATTGCATTTACGAGAAGCGGCGCTACAGAGCAATGTCATGAGTGCCGCAGCTCAACTTTTGAAGGTATTACATATCTGTATAGAATGGCGTGTTTGTTTTCACGTTTCTCAATTTTCATGTTTTTATATGCAGTTCGAGTGTGTTCAGTGAACTCAGCTGAATTGGTTGGTATCTCTCTAAGTCATGATTGGTCGGTATCTACTTTCTGCATTCCTAATATAACTATTTTTCTATATATTCAATAACCACCGTCTAATGCCGCACATGCCTCGAGTCGGGTTTAGGGTGGGTAGAGGCCGCTTCCTCCCCGGGGTACTCAATATTCTAACCGGATTTGGTCCAGAAGCCTGCTCCATCGTGTCGCATCCCCCGTCGACAAGGTTCATTTCTCTTATCCGATGGCAATCAGTACTTTTTCTTGTCATGTAGTTCTCAGAACAAGCGTTAGGCTTCCTAGCGTGTCGTTAAAATGATTCTTCATTGTTTCGACCGATTGCATTTACAAGGAGCAAGGCCACAGAAGCAATATCACGAGCTGTTGCAAGTCGCCAAGGTATTACGTGGCCGGATAGAATGGCATGTTTCAGGTTCACGTTTCTTCTCAATTTCATGTTTTTCATATGCAGCCATGAGTACTAACTCACCCGAATTGACATCTCTGTAAGTCATGACTACTGGTCGGTATCTAGTTTCTGCATTCCCAACTATAACTATTTTTTGATATTTTCATTAATTACTGTGTAATGACAGTACATGCCTCGAGTTGGGTGACGTGTACAAGGGCCGCTCTCCCTCCTGGGATACTCATTATTCTAACTAGATTTGGTCCAGAAGTCGGTGCTCCATTGATGCCCATGTTGACAAGGTCCATTTCACTTATCTCATGAAATTAGCAATCTATACTTTTGCTTGTCTTGTAGTTCTGTAACATGCACTAGGCTTCCGAGCATGTCGCTAAAGTGATTCTTTATTGTTGAACTGATTGCATTTACAGAGAGCAGCTCAATTCTCAAGTTTTTTATGCGGTTTGTGTGTGTGTGTAGAGAGAGAGGAATGTTTTATATAAACCCTAGATATGCACGTATAATTGCCTATGTAATATTAAAAATCATATGATACCATAAAGATAATCTCGTAATGTCGTGTTTCTTCTATTACCTTCATGCTATGCTTGTTTTTGCAACCTGTTATACGATGGAGATCGGTGGAAAGAGTCCGATAGCTGTGTCTGATGATGTTGGCATTGACACGTAAGTATGTACTGACGTAAGATGTTTTCCATGGCACTGGCATTTTCATGCGAGGCCCCATCCTTATCTTGGAGTTCATGCAATTATGATATGAAGGCTGGCATTCTTAAGAAGCAACTGGTTAGAATGTTTCTAATTTAATTCTCTACTGCTCTCTTAGAGCAGGAGTAGCACGAAAATTAGTAATTAATATGTATGTTATAGATCACTATTTACAAAGTTCATAGGTATTAGCATGTCCTCTGTTTGACCTTCATGAATCAACACCTGATAACGTATTGGTTAATTTGCATTAGTGGCTATTGTTCCAGAATGCATAAAATTAAAGATGACTTGACCTACAACTTCTAATCCATATCATATCCCTACTAGTACACCCATTCCTTATGAAATATTTCTAATCAATGCCTCTGCGTTTCATTATGTTATGATCTCTTCTTGTTTGATGTGTAGCATTCTCATACTTAATCTGCATCATGGCTCCTGCAACCATCTCAAACAAAGGCACACCTAATTGTTGTCGACTCCCCAAGTGAATGTCTGTTTATTCTCTTCCCGTATTATTTTTATGAGGTACAGTTATATTTATATTTTGCGTGTTTGTTTCATGAAGGCATCAGAGCGCTTGTTTTAGACTAACTTGCCAAGTGGACCAAGAAGATAAAGAGGGTTGTGGGTTAGTAGTGGCCAGGTAAACTAATGTTGTGGAACAGCAAATTTCCTTTACTTCATGGTTGGTAGAAACAATTCTTTTTTAAAAATGATGCTCTGTGTTTGTGGGCATACATATGTGTATTGTGTGTGTGTATTCATAAAATAAAACCTAGACGTTATAAAACTCAGTCATTGAAGTTATGTCAAGTATCAAGTTGATACTCTGCTACACATTCCCAATGGATATTTAAGCTTTACTTAAGAAACTAGACACCTCTAAACTAAGAGTAAGAATCTTTTTATTAAATGTTTGACTGATTGCATTTACAGAGAGCAGCTCCACAGGAAGCAAGGTCATGATCATTTCAAATAACTTCTAATACCTAGTTAGCATTTGGATAACTGAATGTGTTTGATGCTTGCTATAGATTCCACAATTTTGAGAGCATTCGTCACGTCACTTTTGCCTTTGTACAAGGGTTGCATATGGTGTTTTTTAAAGGAGGGTTGCATATGGTGTTAAATATAAGTTTTCCACTTTCCATTCTAACTAATCGGGTATGCTTTAATGATAATTCTAGTTGTTAAATCAACTGCATCATTAATACAAACAATGTTGATGATGGATTTAGACTGAGATTGGAATATATACTGCTCTTTATTTCATGTTGTAGGAATTACCTTTGTTGATAGGAACATGGAAAGTTGCTCCTTCCTTGGCTGCTATATTTAAGCCATCTGAATTGGCATCTCCGTAAGTCATTATTAGCAAGGTCATGATCATTTCAAATAACTTCTAATACCTAGTTAGCATTTGGATAACTGAATGTGTTTGATGCTTGCTATAGATTCCACAGTTTTTAGAGCATTCATCACGTCACTTTTGCCTTTGTACAAGGGTTGCATATGGTGTTTTTTAAAGGAGGGTTGCATATGGTGTTAAATATAAGTTTTCCTCTTTCCATTCTAACTAATCGGGTATGCTTTAATGATGATTCTAGTTGTTAAATCAACTGCATCATTAATGCAAACAATGTTGATGATGGATTTAGACTGAGATTGGAATATATACGCTCTTTATTTCATGTTGTAGGAATTACCTTTGTTGATGGGAACATGGAAAGTTGCTCCTTCCTTGGTTGCTAGATGTCTTTGCAATATTTAAGCCATCCGAATTGGCATCTCCGTAAGTCATTATTAGTCCGTATCTCCTCTTTCGCATTCCTAAAAATTACAATTTTTCCATAATTTTGTATTCACTATCAATTCCAAGCATTCGCCTTGAGTTGGGTGAAGCCTGTAGAGGGGCCGGTCACCCTCGTGGGGTACTCAACTTTCTGTCTGGATTTGATCCAGAAGCCGGTGCTCCATTGGTGTCATCCGCATGCTGACAAGGTTCAGTTCTCTTATCTAATGCAATTAGCAATCTTTAGTTTTGCTTGTCCAGTAGTTCTTTAAATATGCTGAAGTACCCGTGTCCGATACGACACGACACTGACATGGATATGAAATCGTGCACCCGACACCCGTTTTGTCGGATACGGCAAGAAAAAAAAGGAGTGAGTTAACTTCATTTATAAAGATTTTACAAATTTTGATGTTAGTGTTTTACTTAATTATACAACCATTTTAAGGATTGAGAAATTTTCATTTCGTTGAATTCCCCAATTTTCATGTTCTATATTGACTGAGAGCTTAGTTCATGTTTACATGTCTGGAGAGGCTTCATCTAATGTTTGTTCGTGCACTGTCAGGAACTAGAAGCATTTCTTGAATTGGATATGTTGGACAGAATCCGGAGGTTTCACTAGGAATTATGTCATGATTACTCTCCAAGAGCACAATTGCTGGAGGTAAACACATTTATGCTTGAAAGTTTGGATAGTAACTACTTTAAGTTGCTGCTTTGTTTTTGGTTAACCTAAGTTGTTAATGTTATTGAGATCATTGTCCATGGACTTTGTTTCTGTTCTTTCTCCTGTGCCTTCTCATTTTGTGCCTAATTTCAGTTCGTGAGGAGATCTGGCAATCTTCCACCATGATTTAGTTTCATGCATGTACTTGCCTTCTCTTACATGCTTAGCTATTTAACTAATGTTATCTTTGTTAATACAGCATAAAAATGTTTTCTTTTCGTCGACTTGATTAGGCATTACTAGGGTTAACAAGACTGGATCGAGATGTCGTTTTATTTTTCTTACTTGAAGCTATGAACTTAAGCTTGCAGTCGTTGCGTAATCTTGTGCAGTTTCTGCGTTTTTCTTCCTTTTGTCTGGGTACAAGAGTAATGCATAAAGTAAGAAGTGAATGAGTGACTTTTATGGACTAGGTTCTCAAAAGCTATTGCTGCGTCAAAAGTCTTCTCCATCAGCATTTGATCATACAATAGTGTCTCGAAAAGAAAAATGAAGTCGGAGTAGATTAAGTAAATTTGTGACAAATGGCTGAATAAAGTAATGTACGTCTTCTACCTGGTCATTTCTTGTAGTCCGAAAGCACTGTTCAATAAATTATCCGTGGGTTACAGGAGGTAAAGAATGAAAATGATATTTTTGGACATGCTTATAATTTGCATCAAGACAATGATATTACATATGTGGTTTGGACTCTAATTTGTATGTGTTGTTTGGAAGGAACAGGTTGGAGCATTGGTGTCTGATTTTATATTGAAGGTACAATTTTGAGCTGTTTTCACCCTTAATTTCCCTCCCCCCCCCCTCCCCCCATTATTTTTCTGCATTCTCTCATATTATATGCTAAGGGGTATTGTGTTTTGTCTTGTTTTAATATTGATGACAAATTGGCTTCGGGGATCATCACCATGTTGTTTTCCATCTCTCTAGAGCATCTCTCTAGAGATGTTTGCCGAACTCTTAATAGTATTGCTAGCGATTCCAGTTTTTATATGGAAATGGGCATATCAGAAGAACTTGTAATAGCAGTTCTGAATCTATTGCAGAGGTATTTAATGGAGATTTCTGTTAAGATAGTTGATATGACATCACAAGCATTACGGTGAGTCCACTAATCTCTCTTGCACATGCCATATCTTTTGAGAAAGTTTTTCAATTTTGATTCAATTTTTGTGTTTGCCAAAGTTGATTGCAGATATTTTATTTCGTTGTCATTGATGTTTGTTAATTACTTTACGATGAATAGCAAATTTACAATATGTAGAAAGCAAGGAAAATCAAAAAGCATTTTCATGTATTTGATAAATCTAAGAAAAATATTTCCCGGGGGTAGGGGGGGTTTGGGTGGTTAGGAAGGGGGGGCGGCGGCAGGGGAGTTGTTAAAAAATAAATTTAATATGAGTAAAAAAAAAAAATTGGCTGGAGGGGGAGTGGTGGGTCGGGGGCAGTGGGGGAGTTTTTAAAAGATAATCTGAATGAATAATTTTTTTTTTACGGTGGGTGGTTGGGGTTGGGGGTGGGGTTAGGTGTTTCGGTAGTGGTTAGGGGTAAAGGTGGGGATTGGGAAGGTGGGTGGTGGGAGGGTGTTAAGAAGTAAATTCCGGAAAATGTTTAGAGGAAAAGAAATTCGGAAGTTATTTTCCTTGGTTCCTAGACCACTCATTCTTGTCGGCAAAGATTTGTTGTTGAAAAAAGAAATGAAGTTAAACTTGAGCATATAACTTGAACTTGAGTCAACTTAGCGTTATCTGTCCACTAGTTGGTGTTTCAAGAAAATCAAGCTTTCTTTCAAATCTTACATGATCATCTTTATATGTCCATTTACAATAATGTTAACATAAAATTTCTGGAAGATTTTTTTTTCCTGAGCAATGAAGTGTGTTAGGTCATGTATTTCTTAAACCAATATGAGTTAGCATTCAGTTCGTTTACCTATTATTTGATCTCATATATAGCCACTCTTTTTTCTTTTTCTTTAAGTGTGTTTCAGGAAATACTGCATTCGCTACTAGTAAAATGTTGGAGAGTCTTTGAACTTTAAGTAGATCTAACTTTACTTTCTATCTCCCAACACCGAAGGAAACAAACGCCAAGATTCTGCTCCTCATTTATATTCTTCTTAAGGTGGTTGTTGGTCTTTAACATAAAAATAAAATATATAATGACCAAATGAGTATAAATTCAACTTCTACAATTTTGAGGCTTATGTAAGCGATCACGGTTTTAAATATTCCTAAATATTATAAAAAAGGTGGTGAAGTTGATTTGATTCAACATTTTCTTCTTTGCGATTTCAAATCGTTTATAAAAGCTCATTTGTAAATACAATTTCATTGAAGATTGATTATTTTATTTTTCCATTTTTATTTATTGTTGTAACTATATCGAATGCTTAAATCTCAGAAGGTAGTTTTATATTCTAGTGAATGATGAAAACGCTGTTGATTATATTTATAAACTTGAAAATTATTATTGATAATTTTTGGTAATAAATAAATAATATTTTTTAAAATTTTTAGGAGACTAATAGAATCTTATAAACTTTTGGTCAACTTTCTATTAAATTGACTACCAAAATTAATTTAAGTGATATTACCTTTTCTTTTCGAGGAAGAAGAAATACCAACTATTTTTGAATATTTTAAAAAAAAACAATTATCACTAAAAAAAAGTTGAAGTACACAAATTTCAATTACAAGTCTGGAAGCAATTTGGGAATTAAATGCACCAATTGGACTGTGTGTTTAGTATCTGGGCTTTTAGTATCAAATAGAGGCCCATACGAACTTATCAAATGGGCCGTCGGTTCTTTCTTAAGAAAAATGCTAATCGAACAAATGGGCCGTGGGCTCGTGCTTAAAAAAAAACGCTACCTTCTAAACGGTCGTATTCCTTTGCGATATATACCCTCCCTCCCTCGCCTCCGATCTCATTCTCCCCCCCCCCTCCCCCCTCCTCCTCCCCCCCCCCACACACACAGAGTCCACTCCACCCGCCATCCTCAACTACGTTCCCGACCATTTCCTCTCCTCTCTCTCAAGAATCTCCCGCTGAAAGTAATTGCGCCTGGGCAGAACCCTAAACCCTTCGTCGAATCATTTTCTTAAAAATGACTGTCACTTCCGGAGATATTTAGGAAATTGTCTCAGAGAATTCTTCCTTTAAGTCAAAGCTCGAGAGAGGTAACTTTTCTTCTCTCTCTCTCCCCTCTGTTTTGAATCAGGGTTTATATTGATCTTATGAATTTACTTTGAATTAGGGTTTATTTTTATTTTATGAAATTAGGATGGATTAAATTCAATTAGTTCTTAGATCAATTTAATCATTATAATAAGATTTCTCGTTTACTGATGTGCAATTTGTTTTAGACTTGTGTTTGACCTAATACACTCTGGATAATGTTTTTTTTCTTGTTGCTTCTGTTTTTCATGCTTACAAAAGTAAACATTCAACAGTCAAATCCAATTGGTGGAGTATAACTAGAAGTCTAGAAACTGGTGATAAGTTTTTTGCTTCACTAGTTTTATACTCGAGTCATTTGGTGGAGTCATGTATTTTGTGAACTAATATAAGTTAACATTCAGGTCTTTTCTTTTACATATCTCTATCACATGTATTGTGCTTGTTATGTTTATCCACTTGTTATTTCCTTATGGATCCTTCGATTGAAACATGAGAACAAGGGAAGTTGTAGCCTATGAAAGAAGTTGCAATTGTAGATCTACCTTTATTCCATCACCTGAGATTGAAGGCAACAGGTACCAAGTTTTGATTTGATTGCATATGGTGCTCATCTACGTATAATTCCAATTTCGTGGGTCCCATGCTCCCTTTTATTGCTTAGTAGAAGTTTTCCGTTTTCCGTTTTAGAGAGAGTGCACGAGTGTTCACGTAATTAATGATGCTAATTGCCTTGCCCTGTGCACTTTGATAGTTCCAAAGGTATTATACAGTTTTTATTGTCAATAAATATCAAGCAATTCAACCATTATTATTTAAAATAAATAAATAAGTGTATTCATTCACAAATCAGTCCTTTAATGTATGCTTATAGAAGTCTTTTTTTTTTTTTTTAAGTTTTCTTTTAAAATGTGCTTCCTGAAGTCATTTATTGTGTTGGTTGATGAAATTCAGCGGTCTATATATCAGCATTAAACATGTGTATTACTTCAGGTACCAATTTATTCCAGATGAATTTCTGAACAGTTGTGTTTGGTTACCTTTCATTCCTCACAATTGTGAAGTGGTGTTCCGGGTCACAAGCAGATCTATACCATGTAATGGTATTAATGTTTTTAAGCTCTACCAATGATCTAGTTGAAATCCAAATTTTTAAGATGGCAGAAGTCTTAACTGATTCAAGTCAATATTCTGTCCCTTATAGAAGTCTTTTTTTTTTAGTTTTCTTTTAAAATGTGCTACCTGAAGTCATTTATTGTGTTGGTTGATGAAATTCAGCGGCCTATATATCGGCATTAAACATGTGTATTACTTCAGGTACCAATTCATTCTAGATGTATTTCTGAACAGCTTGTTTGGTTAACTTTCATTCCTCACAATTGTGAAGTGGTGTTCCGGGTCACAAGCAGATCTATACCATGTAATGGTATTAATGTTTTTAAGTCCTACCAATGATCTAGTTGAAAATCAAATTTTTAAGATGGCAGAAGTCTTAACTGATTCAAGTCAATATTCTGTCCCTTATTGGTGTACCGTGGATGTTGATCCCAAAGCCACTTCTGTTGAAAAAGCAACATGATGAGTATGAAGCCTTTATCCTTTATTGTTTTCCATCTCTGTGTTGTTTACTTTCAACATGACATTTTCTTGCAGTGACATCAAGGCCAAATGTACTCGCCACTTCAGAGTATTGATGAAAATTTTGAATTGGAGTCTCATACTGATTTTCATGGGAATGAGGAATTGAAGTTCTGTGAAGCTTTCATGCGTCAACTGGTACATACTATTGAGTTTGTTCTAGGTGCTGTGGTTATTACAGCTTCGTATCTACGCTTGTGGGTCATGAGGTACGCAACTAGAAACTTTAAATTACTTCATTGGACATCTTATGCATGCTTTTAATATACATGAACAGTTTACTGTTGCTTCTCCTCATAGTACCAATAAATATCTAGGCAAGAAAAATGATCCTGGTCAAGACTCGGTCTTATGCGTTTTGGCAAAACAGAGTTGCGCGAGCTCACTCTCTAGCTGAGCTGGGCGCCGGGGCCCTGGATGCACTCGCGATTGGCACATAGGGGAGTGGTTGCCCGACTTTCTCGGCCTCTCCCGGGGTCAAATTTTTGGCATGTTTGTCGGTCTTATACCTTTAAGCCTTTTATCCACGGGAAAGATTTATCTAGCGAGATCAAATTGTTACATGAACAGTGTGATCTCACGGGTATAGAATCACGAAGGAAGTCAAATGGATCACGAGTTCGTGTAAACAATCAAGAATAGTCTCGGGGAGAAATAAGGAAGCGTACACTAATTCTGAGAAGCCATAGACTTAACTGATTTGGCAAAATCTATTTATATTTTTCACCATTCCTTCTATCATATATACTCTATACTTATAACTACAATTTCTATACTATTAAAATTTATACGACAATATTAGAATTTGAGGTGCTGGAGAGTCTTTGAACTTTAAGTATCTTCTTCATGTCTTTTTCCATACGTTTGTCCAAACATTCATTTTCCCCTTCATGTTTAGTTTTACATCACAGGAAAAATAATTATTCTCATCCTCTAATGGCTCTCTAATCTCTGTTGGTATTCATTTCCTACTTTATCTCAAGCACATGTAACAGTTGTTGATAGTTTTTCATAAATACTCGGCATTTGGTTAATGGTTTGTTATGTATTATACTACCTTGGTCCATATGATTCTGGCATTTGATTAGTTTCAGTTTTTTATCAGTGTCATCTAATTGTGGGGTTGTTGCTTGGCTACATTGATTTCTTGACTTGATCTACTTTATGGAATTTCGCTTGCTTAGTTCTGTGCAAAGAGGAAGAATGATGGACTTAAATTATGTGGCTTAAATTATGTGGAGATCAATGCATGCATAGAAAGCCTATTCACAAGTTCTTTATAATGAGTGGGAATGAATCTATGATATTTTTGGTGTACAATTGCAATTTTCAACTGCAATGGTTGTATTAATATGGTTACAAACAAGAAGAAAGCCTATCCCATCAAAAGGCAGAATACTGCTTCTAGAATCAGGTTTTTCTGTGTGAGGATATGGACCATGGGGTTCAGGTAGGGCTGTGATACCCTCATCCTAGAAAATGCAAATATCGATTGGGATAAAACGAGTCGGTGAATCATATTTTATATCACATGAGATAGAACAATTAAACCTATTGTGTTTGGTTAGACTTTTGGTGATCGTGATTATTTGTTTAGTCTTTAATTAGTAAATTCTAGAAAAATAAAATGTAAACGCTGTTTTGTATATCTCAAACTTATAAGTTTTTAGTACATGTGATACAATTGGCTTGTCTCTTTTGCTCACAGCTTAACACATGAAAACCCTTTTCAGAGGACATATGCTGCTCAGGTGTGTTTTGATTATCTCCGTATTAAATATCTTATAATCCCGGGCCCACCGCTGGATGTACTTGTTTCTTATGTCACCGAGAAAGCTATGTACCTTCTCTTGATTCCTCCAAAGTAGAACCTTAGCAGCAAAAAGCAACTACAAGGTTTTTGACATTGAATTTTTATTCCCAATGATTCTCTAGCCATCTTCTACATGTAATGCTATATCTTGTGTATATAACTTCTATATGTAGATTAAAAGATGTGGCGAAATGGCAAGCAAGTCAGCCGTTTTTCGTAGAACAAATGAAGAAGGGCAGGGTTCTCATCGTCAGGTAGGCATACAGTGACTACAGATGAAAGGTAGAACTCGCAAAACTTGGCAATTAATTGTGGAAGACCCCTAGACGAAGCAGCCTTGGTTATGGTATGTTTGTGGCACTGGCACCTCACTAATTGCCTTTCTATTCAAAAGATATCGTATACCGAATATTGGTGTAAATGTTACATCCCCTTCAGTGGCAATGTTGCCGCATGTTTGAATACATGGCATGTAATATTGTGGGAATGATTCTTTGTTGATGGCAAAATGGAAAGTTGCTTCGCATCGTCGCCGGATGTGTTGCAATAGTCACCCCACCCGGAATCGGCATCCCCGTAGTTCGTGATCGGTCGGTATCTACTTTATGCATCGCTAATTTTAACTATTTTCGATATATTCATTAATTACCGTCTAATGCCGCATGCCTCGAGTTGGGTGAAGTGTGTACAGAGGCCGGTTTCTCTCCTTGGGTACTCAATATTCTAACTGGATTTGGTCCAAAAGCCAGTGCTCCATTGGTGTCGCATCCCCCTGTTGACAAGGTTCGTTACTCTTATCTCATGCAATTAGTAATCAGACTTTTGATTGTCATGTAGTTCTCGTAACAAGCGCTAGGCTTCTTAGCGTGTCACGGAAATGATTCTTAATTGTTTGACATATTTTATTTATGGGGAGCAACAAGCAATGTCACGAGTGTTGCAGCCAACTTGTGAAGGTATTATGTGGCCGGATAATATGGCGTGTTTCAGTGTTCACGGTTCTCAATTTTACTGTTTTTTTATGCAGTTCGTGTGTGTAGAGAGAGAGAGAATGCCGTATAGAAACCCTAGATATGTACGTGCAATTGCTTATTTAATGTTATTAATCATATGATACCATAAAGCATATTAGCATATGCTCGAATGTTGTGTTTCTCCTACTATCTATCTCGTTTTTGCCTGTTAATATGAAGAGCGGTGGAAAGAGTCCGATAGTCGTCTTTGATGATGTTAGCTTTGACAAGGGTTTGGACCTTCAAACGTATGTCACCTTGAAAATGTATGTCGCTTGATTTGCATCGTGAATTTTGTTTTAGATAATTACTTATTCCAATCATTGGAAATTCAAATGGCTGTCTAGTGGACAATTTTTGATGTCTTCTTTGCGAACAATAAAATTTGCAGCGCAACATCCAATCTTCCAGCTCACGTAAGTATGTATCGACGTATGATCTTTTCCATGGCACTAGCATGTTTAGCGGGTGAGGTCCCTCGCGTTATTTGGAGTTCATTCAATTATGATCTCGACGGCCGGCATTCTTAAGAAGCATCCGGTTAGAATGTTTCTCATTTACTTCTCTTCGCCCTCTTAGAGCAGGAGTAGCACAAAAATTAGCATGTATATTCTAGATCACTATTTACAAAGCTTATGGGTATTAGCATGTCTCTGTTTGGCTTTCGTGAATCGACACCCGATAACGTATAATTTATTTGCATTAGAGCCTATCGTTCCAAAATACATAAAATTTAAGATGGTTGACCTACAAGTTTTAATCCATGTCATATCCCTACTAGTACAGCCTTTCCTTATGACAATATTCTCATCAATGCCTCTGTGTTTCATTATGTTATAATCTATTGTTTGATGTGTAACATTATCATACTTATTCTGCATCATGGCTCATGCAACCATCTCAAACAAAGGCACACCTGATTGTTTGATGTGTAACATTCTCATGCTTAATTTGCACATGCAACCATCTCAAACAAAGGCACACATGACTGTTGTTGACTCCCCAAGTGAATGTCTGTTTATTCTCTTCCGTATTTTTTATGAGGTACAATTACATTTATTTTGTGTGTGTTTGTTTCAGGAAGGCATTGTAGCAGTGTTTTTAGACAAACTTGCCAAGTGGACCAAGAAGATCAGAAGGTTGTAGGCTAGGCCCTGTGGTTAGTAGTGGCCAGGTAAATTGATGTTGTGAAACAACAAATTTCCTTTACTTAATGGTTGTTAGAAATCAGTTATTTTTTTAGAATGATGTTGTGTGTGTTTGTGGGCGTATGTGTGTGTGTGTGTGTATTTATAAAAGAAAACCTAGAAGCTTCAAAACTCAGTCTTTGAAATTATGTCAGGTATCAAATTGATACCCTGCTATACATTTCTCGAATTGGATATGTTTGACAGAATCTGGAGGTTTCACCAGGAATTATGTCATGATTAGTCTCCAAGAGAACAATTGCCGGAGGTAAACACCTTTATGCTTGAAAGTTTGGATGGTAACTACTTTAAGTTGCTGCTTCTTTTTTTGTTAACCTAAGTTATTAATGTTATTGACATTGTTGTCCATGGACTTTGTTTCTGTTCTTTTCTTCTTTTCCTTCTCAGTTTGTGTCTATTTCCAGTTCGTGAGGAGATCTGGCAACCTTCCACCGCGATTAGTTTCATGCAGGTTCTTGACTTCTCTTACATGCTTAGCTATCTAACTAATGTTATACAGAGTAATTGTTATTACAGTATAAAAAAATATTAACTTTTTTGTCGACTTGGTTCGGCATTACTAGGTTAATAAGACTGGATCAAGATGTGATTTTATTTTTCTTACTTGAAGCTATGAACTTAAGCATGAAGTCGTTGTGTTATCTTGTGCAGTTTCTGCTTTTTTCTTCCTTTGGTCTGGTACAAGAGTAATGCCTAAAGTAATAAGTGAATGACTAATTTTATGAGCTAGGTTTTCAGAAACTATTGTTGCATCAAAGTCTTTTCCATCAGCATTTGATCATATTGTAGTGTCTCGAAAAGAAAAATGAAGTCGGAGTAGATCAAGTAAATTTGTGACAAATGGCTGAATAAAGTAATGTATGTCCTCTACCTGGTCTGTTCTCGCAGTCTAAAAGCACTGTTCAATAAATTTTTCATGGGTTACGGGAGAGAAGAATGAAGATGACATTTTTCGGACATGCTTAGTTTCATCGAGACAATGAAATTATATGTGTGGTTTGGACACTAATTTGTATGTGTAGTTTAATTTGAAAGGAACAAGTAATTTTAGAGCATTGGTGTCTGATTTTATGTTGAAGGTACAATTTTGAGCTGTTTTCACCCATAATTTCCCCATTATTTTTCTGCATTCTCTCATATTATATGCTAAGCGGAAAATGTGTCTTGTTTTAATATTGATGGCAGAATGGCATCAGCTAGGTAGTGGAAAACTATGATACAAGTACTTGTTAGTTTTGGTATAATTGTACAACTCCACTAGTCATTTTTTGACTTCAAAGTAACTCTATTTCCCGTGATGGACTGCTCAGCATCCATTTTGTAAAATCTCCCTTTCTTGCTTACTTATGGAAGCCTATGATGTCATTTTCGATTTTGTATACTATGAGAACTAATGATTTTACTTAACTAATGAACAGATCCTTCAACCAGTGGATACTTTCAATGTAAGGGGTCACCATGCTTTAATAGCATTTAATTCCTGTGAGAGGTTTATCATCGAGGTATGGACATGAGTAGTTCAACATTATATCCGACCTATGAATTTCAGTTTTTCTGAAGCCATGATCTCATCGCTTTGGTAAATCCCCTTGTATTTATCATTCGTGGCTTCCCTCTGTGTGTCTCTAATTGCTCAATTTGAAAATAAACTCATTTTGGTTGTAGTTCAATATTTAATTTTTCGGCCTATCAAGATATTCCGTCTATTACTCCATACTATGATGGTAAAACATGAATTTCGTGTTTAGGGAAACTTTGCAAAAATGAAAAGAAGATGTATTAACTTTCAACATTTACTGATAGCATAGCCGAACTATTAGAATTTATACAACAGTAATAGAATTTGAGATGCTGAAGAATCTTTGAACTAAAAATATCTTCTTCATGTCTTTTTCCTTCCGTTTGTCCAAATATTCAGTTTCCCTTCATGTTTAGTTTTACATCACATCACAGAAAAGATAATTATCCTCATCCTCCAACAGAGATTAGATAATCTCTGTTGGTCAGAAGTCTTCCATTTCCTACTTTATCTCAAACACTTGCAAGTTTTATTTCGATTATTTATGTCAATGATCTGTGACAAGGTTCTGCATATCTGCTTGATTTCTAATTTTGCTGTTTATTTCTCGAAATCTTTTTATTGTATATTGCATGTAACTGTTGTTTATAGTTTTTCATAAATAATCAGCATTTGGTTAAATGTTTGTTTCTGTATTATACTACCTTGGTCGCATATGATTCGACCTTTGATTTTTTTCAGTTCTCTTATCAGTGTCACCTAAGTGTGCGGTTGCTTGGCCAAATTGATTCCTAGACTTGATCTACTTTACGAAATTTCGCTTGCTTGGTTCTGTGCAAAGAGCAAGATTGGCACTCATTTAAGGGTGGAGGTATTATGTACATTAAACTTATGGACTTAAATTATGTGGAGAACAATGCATGTGTAGAATGCCTCAATTTTTAACAAACAAGAAGAAAGCATGTTGATCTATGTAGAGGATTATCAAGTAGTAGCTGGTGAACAGACATTTTAATTGATTCTGGTGGTGTAATATGATCCATCCTATCAAAAGGTAGAACACTATTTCTAGATTCTGGTTTCTCTGTGTGAGGATAGGTACCATGGGGTGCAGGTAGGGCTGTCTTTTCCATGGCACTAGCATGTTTAGCGGGTGAGGTCCCTTACGTTATTTGGAGTTCATTCAATTATGATCTGATGGCTGGCATTCTTAAGAAGCATCTGGTTAGAATGTTTCATTATGTTATGATCTCTTCTTGTTTGATGTGTAGCATTCTCATACTTAATCTGCATCATGGCTCATGCAACCATCTCAAACAAAGGCACACCTAATTGTTGTCGACTCCCCAAGTGAATGTCTGTTTATTCTCTTCCGTATTATTTTTATGAGGTACAGTTATATTTATATTTTGTGTGTTTGTTTCAGGAAGGCATTGTTGCAGTGTTTTTAGACTAACTTGCCAAGTGGACCAAGAAGATAAAGAGGGTTGTAGGTTAGTAGTGGCAAGGTAAACTAATGTTGTGGAACAGCAAATTTTCTTTACTTCATGGTTGGTAGAAACAATTCGTTTTCAAAATCACTAAATTTTCAAAACTTGTAATGTAACCATAAAATGTTTGAAAAGTCAAATGGGACAAACATTTAGGGATGGAGGGAGTAATAATTTTATACATCTTAGTTGTTATTTTTATCAAACTCTTGTCGAGGAAAAATTGCAAAATATTATAATAATTTTATACATCTTACTTACGTTATATGATTAACATTTTTTTTATTTAAATTACATTATAAATTACTTATTTGGTTCTTTAAAAAATAATTTATATAATTTAATTTTATAAAGTAATAATTTAGAAAATAATTTTATACTTCTTGCATATTATGGTTTAGAATATTTCTTTATTTACATAACCTTATAAAGTAATGAATATTGATGTTAAATTTTGTTTTCAGATAGTTAACCTTACTAATACATGAAGCGAATTATGAATCGAATTCTTAACGAAAATACCTAAGCGAATCGCATTCACTCGGGGGTAGCGAATTCCGTATGCGAATTCGCGTCGCGAATCGGACCGCGTGCCGAATTATGTGACGCTGGTAGAAACAGTTCTTTTTAAAAAATGATGTTGTGTGTGTTTGTGGGCATACATGTGTATGTGTGTGTGTATTCATAAAACAAAACCTAGACGCTATAAAACTCAGTTATTGAAGTTATGTCAAGTATCAAGTTGATACTCTGCTACACATTCCCAATGGATATTTAAGCTTTACTTAAGAAACTAGACACCTCTAAACTAAGAGTAAGAATCTTTTTATTGGATGTTGGTATAGTATAGGTATAAGTTATTTTTGGTTTAAAAATAATGGTACAAGTATTTTCGCAAATATTTTTCGGTGCTAGGAATTAGGTGTGTGATCTGTTTTATGTGAATTTGTAGTTGTACTTTGGAGTACCTAGTACCCGGCCAAAATCGGCAATCCCATATCTATTGCTATCTTGTCGTTGCCAATAAAAAGATCATCAACCACTCCCACAATCCAATCCTCGAGAGGTCTGCTAGAGGATGCATGGCGATCCGGATACCTTTATGGCAGCTATTCATTCACAGCGAGTGGAGCGAGCATATTCAGAAAAAACAAATTCCCGTCCGCCACCCGCCACCCGAATAAATCATCAGTACCCACTTTCTTCCTTATCTCAATCAATAAAGCATATATGATATATGAGTATATAATACATTCTGATTTGGGATTGTATAGATTTTTGTTTTTGTGCCCGAGGCGATAATTGTTCATTTCTCTATAATTTCCTTTACTTCAATTTGACTTATCTATTCTTAGCCATTACTCCCTCCATCCCATCATAAATTCCTAGCATACTTATCAATGCTTTAAAATGTTTTCATGGAATGTGACTTGCTTGTTTGTATATTACTTGTACCATGGTAAAATATTAATGAAAATATTTCCTCATTTAGAAACACGACACTTATTTGGGGATGGACCAAAAAGGATAGTGACACATATATTGCTTCTGGATAATGTTCTCGTTGTTCCTATATCTTTTGTATTTGCTAATGGAAACCATGGTAAGAGTGCCCAACTTAACAAGAAGCCTAAAAGTTGGTGGGAAGCTTTTGCTTTACTAGTTTTGTAGTCAAGTCAACTTGTCGTAATACTTCCTCTAGTTGCTATATCCGGACAACCTTACTATGCTGGTTGTACTGTAGTACTTAAGCCGTCCGAATTGGCATCTCTATAAGTCGTGACTAATCAATATCAGTTTTATAATTCCTAAAAATGTACTCACTTAATCTCTAAATGAATATCCAATTTTTCAAAAAAAAAATTGTCCCAAAATGAATGTCCTCAAGGGTTCTTATGCACTTGTGTAACTAAAAACGCTTAAGTTAACATTTTCGTAAATGTCCCTTAAAATGGAACTTGAACATTCATTTAGGGACAGAGGGAGTATATATTTATTATTTACTGTCCAATGCTAGTATCTGCCTCGACTTGGGTGAAGTGTGTGGATAGGTCGGTCTCCCTCCTGATATACTCAATGTTCTAATTGGATTTGGTCTAGAACCCATGCTCCATTGGTGTCCATGTTGACAAGGTCCATTTCACTTATCTCATGCAATTAGCAATCTTTACTTTTGCTTGTCATGTAGTCCTGTAACATGTACTAGGCTTCCGAGCTTGTCGCTAAAGTGATTCTTAAATGCTTGACTGATTGCATTTACAGAGAGCAGCTCCACAAGGGTTGCATATGGTGTTTTTTAAAGGAGGGTTGCATATGGTGTTAAATATAAGTTTTCCGCTTTCCATTCTAACTAATCGGGTATGCTTTAATGATGATTCTAGTTGTTAAATCAACCGCATCATTAATGCAAACAATGTTGATGATGGATTTAGACTGAGATTGGAATATATACTGCTCTTTATTTCATGTTGTAGGAATTACCTTTGTTGATGGGAACATGGAAAGTTGCTCCTTCCTTGGCTGCTAGATGTGCTGCAATATTTAAGCCATCTGAATTGGCATCTCCGTAAGTCATTATTAGTCCGTATCTCCTCTCTGCATTCCTAAAAAATCACAATTTTTCCATAATTTTGCATTCACTATCAATGCCAGTACCTGCCTTGAGTTGGGTGAAGCCTGTAGAGAGGTCGGTTACCCTCGTGGGGTACTCAATTTTCTGTCTGGAAGGAACAAGTTGGAGCATTGGTGTCTGATTTTATATCGAAGATACAATTTTGAGCCGTTTTCACCCTTAATTCCCCCCCCCCCCATTATTTTTCTGCATTCTCTCATATTATATGCTAAGGGGTATTGTGTTTTGTCTTGTTTTAATATTGATGACAAATTGGCTTCGGGGATCACCACCATGTTGTTTTCCATCTCTCTAGATCATCTCTCTAGAGACGTTTGCCGAACTCTTAATAGTATTGCTAGCGATTCCAATTTTTGCTTCACTAGTTTTATACTCAAGAGTCATTTGGTGGAGTCATGTATTTTGTGAACTAATATAAGTTAACATTCAGGTCTTTTACATATCTCTATCACATGTATTGTGCTTGTTACGTGTATCCACTTGTTATTTCCTTATGGATCCTTCGATTAAAACATCAGAACAAGGGAAGTTGTAGCCTGTGAAAGAAGTTGCAATTGTAGATCTACTCTCCTGGATGCTTGTTATGGTTTCTGTATAATTCCAATTTCGCGGGTCCCATGCTCCCTCCTATTGCTTAGTAGAAGTTTTCCGTTTTCCGTTTTAGAGAGAGTGCACGAGTGTTCACGTAATTATTGTCTTAGCCCATTATTGCAATTGAAAATGGAAAGGTTTGGGATTTTTATTCATGTTGTTTATACCATGTCATGCCATTATTTAACATCGACTAGTGTCAAAGTCTTTCAGTTATGCCTACTATGCCTACTGGCATTTTGTTTATGATCGAATAATTCATTGCAACAGAATATGATAGTCTTTAGCTTTATTTTCCCCTGGTCTAAAGGATGTTTTTTTATTTTGGTTCTATTTTGTTATTTTTCATTTAATTCCAGAACACGAATGGACTAATATTTGTGTTTAATATAAAATAGGATGGGGCGAAAGATGCCAATATGTATATGGTTGATTGGCGGCAGTTTTCTTGTTACTTGTTTCATCTATTTAGTTTTGAGGGATAAGTTGTATGGAGGAGAGGTACCACTTGGAAATGAGGGCAGAAAATCAAGGTTCTCAAGGAATCATGGTCTTGATGTCATAAAGAAAATGTCCATTCTACATTTGAGTTTTTCCTCCTTGAAGAATTTCAAGGCAACACATGCGGTAAGTGTTTTACAATCCTTTATGGGTCCTTATGATTGTATCTGAAGCACTTTCTACTGAATCTCCGTTACATTTCATCCTTGAACGAACCCTCTACTGAGCCTGATTAGTTTTAGTAAATGAAATATATTAGTTAAAATACGTAGGTGTCTCGATTCTTGAATATCCCTCCCAAAAAATTCCTATGCCTTTGTTTAACGTAGACTCTTGCTAAAGTATTAATGTGCAATTAGAACATTTTGTTTGATGTCCTTCAGTTTCTTGCTAGGGTCACTTAGGAATGACATTGTTACCTTTTGCCAATGATACAAGAAGGATCAGATACCAGAAACAGAAAATTGAAGAGCAAAAAAAGGAGAAGCTGATGGTAGTATTCGTAGATCCTCAGGTACTAACTTAAACATTTATTCATACTTAGTTAATCTATTTCCCACATCATTTTGGTATAAAGTTGATTCATTAACTTTGTTTTCTTAACAAACTGATCAAGCTAAGGTGCTTGCACCAATTCTTTTCGTGTATTTTTCTTCCTTGAATTTATCTTTTTTGATCCTAACGCTTCTAACATCTGTTTTGGCGTAACAATCTATTTTAGGGGCTTCTCTTGTTGTAACTTGGAGCAATCCTTCAGGGCACTGCCATGTGGGTTATAATTTGGTATATGAGCTTTTTACAGACACTCTAACCTCACGTTTAGGTGCGCTTTATATTGTAGATATTAAATGATTTTTTCTTAGTCATATTGATGCTCATTGTGTGATCACCTTGTGCAGAAGGAAAGAAAGAAAAGGTGGGATGAAAAAACCAGGAAGCAAAAGCTGAAGCTGTGAAGCAGCTAGCTGAATTTGATAAGGTGTCCAATTTGGTTCTCCTTGTCATTGAACTGGTGGGGCTGTGGCTCTGTAACGGCGCGTGTTATTAATGGAACATCAATGTCTTCACCATGTGCTTGCGGAGGAGTTACTTTACTCATCAGCGCAATGAAGGTTATTGGAATATGTTTTTCCTTCTGTTTCCCCTCCTAAAACCATAACTTTCCTTTCTCTTCTTGTACGACAGTCACCAATGACTTATGTTGTAGGTCGAGGGATTTACTGTGAGCCCATACAATATAAGAAAGGCTCTGAGAATACATGTATCCCTATTGGTTGTTCGCCTGAAGTAAGCTGTTTACTGGAGAAGGCCTTACGCAAGTTGACTAGTCAGTTATCTTAATTAGCTTTTCTTAATCAAGCACTGGATATATTGGTATGGGTATGTTTGATTGGCATTTTCATTGTAAACCTTTGTTACAGGGCGTATGAATACTTTCAAAAGTCTTGTGATTTCCCATCTGTTCACTTATAAGATAAGTATCAATCAAGTTGGCAAATCAAGTGGGCTCTCTCTCTCTCTCTCTCTCTCTCTCTCCCCCCTATCTTGCTTTATCCTCCCTCCTCTCGAGTAAATCAACACTTACACTCACAAGAGCTGTACTTAGATTATAATGAGTTCAATTGTAGCGTCGCTCATGCGGAAGAAGGAGATCGATGCCGATTGGTTCATAGAAGCTTACGCTGAATTCGATACTTTCTTAGTTGCTTATCCCATTTCAATGTCATTTTTTGGTTAATGCTGCAATTTCAGAGAGGAAATGATGAAGGGAGTTTGATGAAGACACTAAATTTGGACAACATTTACCCAACTCCCTTCATCATCTCCTCTCTGAAATTGCAGCATGCACCACAAATGTTCATGTATGAACAATGTTACTATACATTTATTAAGAAATGTGGGTGTACATAGAAAAGGGATGGGTGTAAATAGTGCCACCCCATCAAATAAGGCTTGCTTGTTATGTTTATCACTTAGGTGGCGTTTGGTTCATAGGAAAACATTTTTTCCATTCCATTCCCATGTTTGGATGAATCATTTTAAAAAAAAAATTCCATTGGAATGGATAATTCCATTCCATAATGGAATTCAACATTCCTTTTTAAAAGTGATGGAAAAGTTTTTTCCTTTGGGAAAGGAAAAAAAAAAAAATTTTTTTGACCAAAATACCCCTACCCCCTACCCAGCCCCTACCCAGCCCCTACGCCCCACCCCCCACCCCCACCCCCCCCCACCCCCACGAAATTTTTTTTTTTTTTTTTTTTTTTTTTTTGCCTACCCTCCCCCACCCCTACCCCCACCCCTACCCCCACCACCCACCCCCACAAATTTTTTTTTTTTTTTTTTTTTTTTGCCTACCCTCCCCCCCACCCACCCCCCACCCCCCACCCCCACCCCCCACGAATTTTTTTTTTTTTTTTTTTTGCCTACCCTCCCCCACCCCTACCCCCCCCACCCCCCCCCACCCCCACGAAATTTTTTTTTTTTTTTTGCCTACCCTCCCCCCACCCCCCACCCCCCACCCCTACCCCCACCCCCCCACCCACCCCCCCCCACCCCCACCCCCTACCCCCACCCCACCCCCCACCCCACCTCCCACGAAATTTTTTTTTTTACTCATTTTGCATACCCCCTACTCTACCCCCCTCCAAAAAAAAAATTTTTTTTTAAAGGGTAAATTGGTCATTTTATATGCTTTCATTCCATTCCTATAATTTGTATTTTCAAACCAAACATGATTTGTCAAGGAATTGAATGACAATTCCATTCCATTCCGTGCCAACCAAACGGAGGGGGTTGACCAGTTTTTTTCCATTCCAATTCCATTGACAATTCCATTCCATTGACAATTTCATTCCTTCACTTTTTTTCCACCGAACCAAACGCCCCCTTATAGTTCCTGATTCTTTGACGGTGTGGTGTGGTAATGGCTGGTCACTATACTGTTGCTTGTTTGCAGATATTGGCCAGGACCCAGTTGCAGCAGGACTGCAATTGACATCGGATGGGAAGCCAAACGTTCTAGACATTCTTGATTTGTACATGGGAATGAGGAATTCGAGTTAGTGAGGTTTTCATGCATCAACTGATACAACGTTGAGAAATTAAAGTGTCAAGTTCAATAAAAAGGTGATATCTCTCCTCTTTTTCACTAAGAGTTATAGATTGGATTGAGAAACTAACTCATTTCCTTTTCGATAGCTACATCCAGGGGCGGAGCCAGGGGGGGGCATGGGGGGGCACTCGCCCCCCCCGGCGGCGGAAATGCAGTGGAAAAAAAATTTTTTTGCCCCCCCCCATATTTTTTTTTTATATATGTATATATATAATTAACTTCAAAATTAATACCAGTGAGTGGTGTGGTTCAGTGGTAGAAGGGGTGAAGTTAAAGCCTTTGGTGTTTCCTTTCAAATCCGTGTTCGAGCCCTGCTACCTACATTTTCAATTAATTTTATTTGTCCTCCATCTTTGCTATTCTCTCTTTCTTTCTCTCTATCCATTTCTTTTTCTTAACAGTTTTGTTGTTCTCTTTCTCCTAATTTTCTCACATTTTTTCAATCTTAATTAATTAGTTAGGCTTTTCCCATTTCTTAATTCTTTACATTTTTAACTAAAATACATTGTATTTCATGGATCCGACCCATTTTTTACTTGTCCGACCCGGGAAGCGCCCCCGAACCCCCGTGAAATCTTGCCCCCCCCCCGGGGCAATTCCTGGCTCCGCCCCTGGCTACATCTCCTTTGCTGCAGAAGCGTCACAGCAAGACAACAATTTGATGCAGAATCCACCTCCTTTTTTTATCTACTGCTTCTTCAATGTACGTTAGACCACATGGTGACAGCATCAACTACAATCTCACTCTGCTACTATTTATTTTCCCTATTTTACCCATAGTTATCGGAAGATTTCTTCTATCAGATTTCCAACGCTATCACATTTCCATGACTATGCTTGAAAATTAGGTAGTTAATTCATCTGTTGTTCTGATAGATTTGTAATGCATCCGACTTCCTCTTCACGAGTTTTATTAGACTGTACTCTGACTTTCCAGAGGTAAATCTGAGAGATCTGATGACGATGTGAGTGTTGCTAGCTCATCCATTGAATACAAAATTTCTCAGAACTCTTCTCCCGGCACTGAAAATCATAATGTAATGATGTGGGTGGAAACGGTTGACTTTTTTCTTCGACACATGGTCTCAACTCCCATGTGCACCTCATCGTTTGAAATCAAAATCAAAGTTTGCTTCAAGCTAAAGAAAAACGTACAAGATTAAAAAAAGATAAAAAAAAACCAAATACTTTCTTTGTCCCACTTAAAAAGATATAAAATGAATATTACATAAAAATTAAAGAGACCGTTTAGTAATATAAGTGTTGTTACTATAAAAAAGTCATGAATGGGGAATGGTATGATGTCAACTCAGCTTATGCCATGACTAAAGTCATGGCTGTTGGAAAAATAATGTGTTTTGAAGGAAATTAATGATTTAATTTCTAAAGGGTAATTTTGTCAAATTACTTAATTGGGTTTGTGGTTGTGAAATAAAATATTTAATTGTCCAAAATGGTTTTTGGATGAATTAAATATAAATTTTCAAAGGATTTGGCCAAATAAATTTTGATTTTGTAAATCAAAAATGGTTTTGAAGTTTTCTGAGGTGCTCGGCCGAGCAGAGTGGTTGACTCGGCCGAGCACAGCATGGCAGAAAACAAAGTTTCTGGAAAAGCCATGCTCGGCCGAGGCATATGCCTTGCTCGGCCGAGCAGAGCCTTGCTCGGCCGAGCAGGCTATAAGACTCGGCCGAGCAGATCCTGGGCATTAATGACTGTTTGATTTTTCAATATGTAACAGCCAAGAATAAGTATCAAAACATAAATCTGGTTATTAAATGGGTTTAATAATCTCGGTTTAATAGGTTTAATTTCAGTTTTAATTGTGATTAATACTGAAAATTAAATCCTAAAATGTTGGTTTTGATTCTTGGCTATATATTGGTGTTGACAACTTTGGAAAATCATTTTGAACCACACAACAGAGAAAACCACAGCAGAAACATACACTTATTTTCTGAATTCCTCCTCCATTTTCTTTGGTTGCATATTGTCATCTTCTTCTTTTGGCCTCCTTGCATTTGTTAGAAGAGGTGATCTAGTCCAAGCACTATTCAGCTCGCCGGAAACTTAGGTGCAAAGTGCCCCCGGTTCGCACGTTCTATCCTGGGAGACAAGCGATCCAAGAAAACTCAAGCACACTCGGTGAGGGATCAAATATGTCTTAAAGAGACAGTGGTTTCATTGGGCTTGTGCAGAAATTCAACAACTTTCTCCTTTAGTATTTTCAGTTTTGTTATATATATTGTATTTATATTTTTTGTAATTGTACACCCTTGTAACAATCTTAAGACATATCCTAATCGAGGGAGTCGATTACAGTTTTGAAAAAACAGAAAATACTAACTTAATTGTTGTGTTTCAGATGGCGACAAACAACAACAACGTGGAGACCCAAATTGAATCCCAAACTGGACCCTAAACTAATCCCCAAACTGGAAACGGAAGTGGCTCTACGAATGTGACTAATCCTCATACAATTCATATCTCGACCCCTCATGCGAAAAAACTCGAGAAGTTTGTTGGCCACGACTTTAAGCGTTGGCAACAAAAGATGCTTTTCTACCTCACTACCTTGCACTTGACAAGATATCTGAAAGAAGATATGCCAAAGGTGAGTGAAGGAGAAACCGATGTTACAACCTTAGCTGCGGTTGAAACATGGAAGCATGGGGAGTACTTGTGCAGAAATTATGTCCTTAATTCGCTTTCAGATTCTCTCTATAGCGTGTTTAATGAGAAGAAATCTGCAAAAGAATTGTGGGGGTCGTTAGACCACAAATATAAAATTGAGGATGCGGGAACAAAGAAGTTCATTGTTGCCCGCTTCCTTGATTTTAAGATGGTGGACAATAAGAGTGTGAAATCTCAAGTTGATGAGTTTCAAACTATTTTGCACGAGATTCATGCTGAAGGTATGGTGATAAGTGAAAGCTTCCAAGTGGCTGCAATCATTGAGAAATTGCCTCCATCTTGGAATGATTTCAATAACTACCTTAAGCATAAGCGAAAGAAAATGGATGTGGAAGGAATTATCCTTCGTTTGAGTATTGAAGAGAACAATAGAGTCGCTGAGACCAAGTTTGTTTCTAGTGTGGCTAAGGCCAATGTGGTGGAGCATGGTGAAAGCTCCAAAGGCAAAAAGTTTGGAAAGGGAAAAGGGAAGGTTGTGACAACTTTCAAGAATTCCCACATGGGACCAAAAGGTGGTGTTTCCAAGAAGAAGTTCTTAGGAACTTGTTATAATTGTGGCGGTGAAGGCCACAAGGCTCATGCTTGCAAGTTGCCAAAGAAGGCTCGTGAGGCAAACATGGTGGAAGCTAGAGACGTGTCCGAAATGCACCTCGCAGCTGTGGTTTTCGAAGTGAATTTGGTGGGTTGAAACCCAAATCAATGGTGGATTGACACCGGTGCTACTAGACATGCGTGCTCCAATCGAGACATGTTTAGTACATTTTTTGTTAAGGATGGCGAGAAGCTATTCATGGGGAATTCAGCCACCTCCGAGATCAAAGGAGAAGGAAAAGTGGTTTTGAAGATGACATCCGGGAAGGAGTTGACTATCAACAACGTGCTTTATGTGCCCGATATCCGGAAGAACTTGGTGTCCGGATCGCTTTTGATAAAGCATGGATTTCGTATTGTGTTTGAGTCCAATGTAGTCACTTTGTCTAAGAGTGGAATGTTTATAGGCAAAGGTTATGTCAATGATGGACTGTTTAAGCAAAGTGTAATAGTTGTGAAAGCGAAAGCTAATGATATGAATATCTCTTCCGTTTACTTGCTTGAGTCATCTAATTTGTGGCATGGAAGACTTGGTCATGTTAATTTTGATTCTATACGTCGTTTGACAAAAGCAAATTCTATTCCAAAGTTCAAAGTTGATTGTAAACAAAAATGTGAAATTTGTGTAGAAGCAAAATTAACAAGAAAGTCATTCCCTTCAGTTGAAAGACATAGTGAACCACTTGAATTGGTTCACACGGACTTATGTGATTTTAAATCAAAACAATCACGGAGCGACAATAAGTACTTCATGACTTTTGTAGATGATGGCACAAAATATTGCTATGTGTATCTTCTAAAAAGTAAAGATGAAGCTATAGAGAAGTTTACTCTATATAAAAATGAAGTTGAGAATCAATTAAACCGGAAAATTAAGGTGCTAAAAAGTGATAAAGGAGGTGAATATGAATCTCCATTTGAAGCAATTTGTGCTCAAAGTGGAATTAAACATGTAACCTCGGCACCTTATACACCCCAACAAAACGGTGTTGCCGAAAGGAAAAATCGGACATTGAAAGAAATGATGAATGCCATGTTATTGAGTTCGGGATTACCGGATAACATGTGGGGGGAAGCCGTGTTGTCGGCTAACTACGTGTTAAACAAAATACCCCGAAAGAAACAAGACAAAACTCCTTATGAACTATGGCATGGAAGAATGCCAAGTTATAAACACTTGGGAGTGTGGGGGTGTCTTGCAAAGGTAGCCATACCTCCTCCTAAAAAGGTGAAAATTGGACCAAAAACTGTTGATTGCATATTTATTGGATATGCACATAACAGTAGTGCTTATAGATTTCTTGTGTATGAGTCGAAAATTGAATCTATACACAAAAATACTATAATGGAATCTGTGAACGTATCGTTCTTTGAGAATATATTCCCGTGTAAGTCAAGAAATGAGGCAAGCTCATCGACTAGGGTAATAGATTCAATAGAAGACGAACATGTTCAAGATGAAAGAGAAGAAGAAGAGGTAGAACCTCGACGGAGCAAAAGAGCTAGGATTGAAAAATCCTATGGTTCGAACTTTCTAACCTTTATGGTAGAAAGTGAACCACAAAGTTACAAAGAAACCGTTAGCTCTTCGGAAGGACCTTTGTGAAAGAAAGCAATTAAAAGTGAAATTGATTCCATTTTGCAAAATCACACATGGGAACTAGTGGACCTTCCTCCGGGAAATAAAACACTAGGATATAGGTGGATTTTCAAAAGGAAAATGAAGGCGGACAAAACAATTGATAAGTACAAGGCCCGACTTGTAATTAAAGGTTACAGACAGAAAGAAGGCCTAGACTATTTTGACACCTATTCTCCTGTCACGAGAATAACGTCAATAAGAGTTGTACTTGCAATTGCCGCATTGAGAAATCTTGAAATACATCAAATGGATGTAAAAACAACCTTTCTAAATGGAGATTTAGAAGAGGAGATTTACATGGAACAACCCGAGGGATTTGTTGCACATGGACAAGAAAAGAAGGTGTGCAAATTAGTAAAGTCATTGTATGGCTTGAAACAAGCACCAAAACAGTGGCATCAGAAATTTGATAATGCTATGATGCAAAGTGGATTTAAGATAAATGAGTGTGACAAATGTGTCTATACTAAAACCACGGAAAATGGCTATGTCATTTTGTGTCTTTATGTAGACGACATGCTTATCATAGGGAGTTGTGATAAGATGATCAAATCCACGAAAGACATGTTGAATTCGAAATTTGACATGAAAGATATGGGACTTGCGGACGTAATCCTTGGAGTTAAAATTTCTAGAATATCCAATGGACTTGTGCTAAGTCAATCTCATTTTGTGAATAAAATTCTTGAGAAATTTAGCAAGGATGACAATGGAATAGTGAGTACTCCAATCGACCCAAATCTTCATCTATCAAAGAATAGAGATGAACCGGTGTCTCAATTAGAGTATTCGAGAATTATTGGAAGTCTAATGTACTTGATGAGTTGTACTAGGCCGGATATGCTTTTACAAGGGAAGGTTCAAAGGGCAAACCCCTACCTATCCTATGCGGGTTTTCGACTGCCAGACTTTATCACCTATCCTCATGAATTTCCTTCATGTGGGGGATTGTTGGAAAAATAATGTGTTTTGAAGGAAATTAATGGTTTAATTTTTAAAGGGTAATTTTGTCAAATTACTTAATTGGGTTTGTGGTTGTGAAATAAAATATTTAATTGTCCAAAATGGTTTTTTGATGAATTAAATATAAATTTTCAAAGAATTTGGCCAAATAAATTTTGATTTTGTAAATCAAAAATGGTTTTGAAGTTTTCTGAGGTGCTCGGCCGAGCAGAGTGGTTGACTCGGCCGAGCACAGCATGGCAGAAAATAAAGTTTCTGGAAAAGCCATGCTCGGCCGAGGCATATGCCTTGCTCGGTCGAGCAGAGCCTTGCTCGGCCGAGCTGGCTATAAGACTCTACGGCCAGAGCGGATCACAGGCATTAATGAGTACATTTTGATTTTTCAATATGTAACAGCCAAGAATAAGTATCAAAACATAAATCTGGTTATTAAATGGGTTTAATAATCTCGATTTAATAGGTTTAATTTCAGTTTTAATTGTGATTATTACTGAAAATTAAATCCTAAAATGTTGGTTTTGATTCTTGGCTATATATTGGTGTTGACAACTTTGGAAAATCATTTTGAACAACACAACATAGAAAACCACTGCAGAAACATACACTTATTTTCTGAATTCCTCCTCCATTCTCTTTGGTTGCATATTGTCATCTTCTTCTTTTGGCCTCCTTGCATTTGTTAGAAGAGGTGATCTAGTCTAAGCACTATTCAGCTCGCCGGAAACTTAGGTGCAAAGTGCCCCCGGTTCGTACGTTCTATCCTGGGAGACAAGCGATCCAAGAAAACTCAAGCACACTCGGTGAGGGATCGAATATGTCTTAAGGAGACAGTGGTTTCATTGGGCTCGTGCAGAAATTCAACAACTTTCTCCTTTAGTATTTTCAGTTTTGTTATATATATTGTATTTATATTTTCTGTAATTGTACACCCTTGTAACAATTGCTGGAGATGCTCTAAAGAGATTGATACGACAGATGATTGGTGGATTTGTAATGAACAACGTCTCTGTCTATTTTCTTTTGGTACTAAACTGCTACTTTGACAATTTGGGCTGTTTTTGTCTTTGATAATGCCCATCTCAAAAACCTTGGTTTGCTACTGAAGTAGGTTTATGTTTGAACTATGTTCAAAACCTCAGATTTGGCCTCCTTTTGTAATATTACTAGTACATGCCCGGTTTTTTTTTTTTTTTTAAATTTTTTTTTATTATTTTTTAAGAACAAAATGGGAAAGGGACAAATATATGAGGGCAAAATGGAAAATTCACCCCTTGAAACTGTTCATAGAACTGTTCATTGGAGGCCTCATTTATACTATAGATTGGCCTTTCGGTACTCTGTTTATGATGCTTAATTGAAAATGGTTTCAACTATGTAAACACTTTATCTTTTCCACTTTACTTTCATATCCATAATATTTATTTTTCTTAATTATCGTGTTAAGTAAAAACTAAAAATATTACAAGGATCAAGTTTTACCAAGTAAAAAAGAAAAACTAATCAAGTTTTACCAAGTAAAAAAGAAAAACTAATGGGGCCTCTGGCACCTAACATCAATCATAATCTTATTTACTCCATTCGTCTCACTACAATCTTTTTAATTAGGCCCCGTTTGATATCACTTATTCGGAGATGTTTATGACTTATGACTTTTCGTAAGTCATTTTTATATTGTTTGATTTCCATTTTTGTAAAATAAGTTATAAGACATGTACAAGTCAATTAAAGCACAAATTCCTTATAAGTCATAAGCAGTAGGAAAAGTGCTGAGATCAAAAAAGCACCTTTGAACAGTAAAGTATTTACAGTAAAAATAATAATAAAATGAAAAAAGTAATAAAATAATAATAATAAAATAATAATAAATAATAATAAATAATTTTTAATAATAATAATAATAAAATAATATTAATAATAAAAAAATAATAATAAATAAAAAATAATAAAAAATAATAAAAAATAATAAAAAATAAAATAAAATAAAAATAATAATAAATAAATAAAAATAATAATAATAATAATAAAATAATAAAAAAAATAAAAATAATAAAATAATAATAAAAATAATAAAAAATAATAAAAATAATAAAAATAAAAAATAATAATTAAATAATAATAATAATAATAATAATAATAATAATAATAATAATAATAATAATAATAATAAAATAATAATAATAATAATACTAATAATAATAATAAAATAATAATAAAAATAAAAATAAAAATAAAAATAAAAATATAATAAAAATATAAAAATAATAAAATTATTATTATTATTATTATTATTTTATTTTTTTTATATTTTATTTTTATTTATTTTTTATTTATTATTATTATTATTATTATTATTTTATTATTATTATTATTATTATTATTATTATTATTATTTTAGTTTTTATAATTCAATTCAGCACTTTTTCAGCTTATTAATCAAACAATCATACTTACTTATGATAACTAATTAGCACTTCAAAAAAACTAAATCAAACAGCATTATTCATCAGCTCAGCAGTCATCAGTCATAAGTTATCAGTCATAAGTAATAAGTCATCATCACATATCAATAAGCTAAATCAAACGGGCTCTTACTGTTTGTACGAAAATTAAGAAAAAATATAGTGACATAGGTGTTGTGCACGTTTGAAAAGTGAGGTAAAAAATAATAATTGAATTGTTGCTTTGAGTATGATATGTGGTTATCATTAATATACTAGTAATAAAACATTTTCATTTTAAATTTTAGGAAGGGCATAGTTTCACAGTTTGTAATAGATTTTAAGAAGTGTCTACTTTGTAATGAGACATTTATTGAGAAAAAAATTGTAGTGGGTGAAGGGGGAGTATGTTATTAAGTAGATGGAGTTGTCATAGTTTTTTCTCAAATATTTTCAACAACAAACAAGAAAATATAGAGGCACTAGTGAGCATAGGACACCCACCACATGCATGACACTCTTTTTTTTTTTTTCACCATCTTTATCTTAAAGTCTGAGGTTCCACCTTAAAATCAATTGGTGATAAGGGGAGTAGCCCAGAATCTTTATATATTATAGGCAAGGTTTGTTAATTCCCAATGTGGGATAATATCTCTAACACGCCCCCTCACGTGTAGCGGGCTTTGTCAAAGCTTACAACGTGGACTTATCAATCGGGTGGCGCGGAGTAACATCGTGGGCCGTTTGGCCTGCACGAGTAAGGACCTGCTCTGATACCATCTTAAAGTCTGAGGTTCCACCTTAAAATCAATTGGTGATAAGGGGAGTAGCCCAAGATCTTTATATATTATAGGCAAGATTTGTTAATTTCCAATGTGAAATAATATCTCTAACACTTTAACTATAAGTGACATACAAGTATCAATGCTAAAATGATGCTTTGTCTTGCCTCACACACTTAAAAGTCAAAGTGTGTGTTATAATCTTGTCACATCATCCCTGTGAAAATTGACTTTTTTCTTCGACATATGGTCTCAACTCCCATGTGCACCTCATCGTTTGAAATCAAAATCAAAGCCTTGCTTTAAGCTAAAGAAAAACGTACAAGATTAAAAAAAAAAAAAAAAAACAACAAATAAACAAATACTCACTTTGTCCCACTTTAAAAAGATATAAAATGAGTTTTACGCAAAAGTTAAATAGACTGTTTAGTAATATAAGTGTTGTTACTATAAAAAATGAGGTAGCAGATAGATTTGTAGGGTAGAAAATAATAATTGAATAATTATTATTAGTATGATAGGTAAGTTTCATGAACAAAAAAATATTAAAATAAAAATGATTTTAAAAATGTGTTTTTTTAAATGGGATATTCAAAAAGAAACTTTGTGCTTTTTCAATTTTCAAATGGGACATAGAAAATATGTTGTAAATTAAGGGTTATTTCTATGAGAATTTGATTAGGAAGTTTCTTTTGAGACCCTCAAGTTCCTGCCTAAATTACAATGCTCCAAAGTATTATGTAGTAGTTTAAAATATTACTTGCATTATTATAAAAATACTGATTGCAGTAGTGTTGTAGTCACTCATATATAAATATAATAATGCATACAGTATTATAAAAATAATATTATATGAGGAGAAACTTCTGGAGCGTTATGATACTTTTTTAGAACTTTTCGATCACTCTTTCTATTTCTTTTACCAAATACTCCCTCCGCCTCACCTGAATTTGCAAAATAATCGTCAAAGCACGAAAATAAAAAAATAAAAAGGTTGATGTGTTGTTAGTGTCGAAAGTTGAGTAGAAGATAAAAAATGGGACAAAAAATAGTAAGTGTATAGTTGTTGTTAGTATGACATTTGGTCCCTACTATTTATTAAGTAATAAAAAATTACCTAAAATAGATTTTACAAGTTTAAATGGGACATCTAATGGAATAGTTTTTGCAAGCTCATGTGAAACGGAGAAAATATATGTTTTTGGATAGAATATTTTACTATATTATCAAAATTTAGGCCACTATGGTGGTCACGGATTAAAAATCTCTGATTTAGAAGAGATCGATATTCTACTTGAATAAATGTAGAGGTGTAAAAAAAAATAGAGCTGTCAATTCGGAAATACGAGATGTGACAGGACGGCACTATAAAATTTCGCAATTTTATGGGACGGGACGTCCTAAATTCTTTGTGGTACATAAAATCGTCTTTCCGTCTCATCCCACCTCGGGACACGGATCAATACGAGACATTGTGAGAAAAGAAGAAAATATTTTTCAAAAAATATCCCCCCACCCCAAACGGAGCCTAATATTTGTAAATATAAAATGAGTAGTGAAAAAAATTGGTTAAAAAATATTTAGTAACAAAATTTTCTAAAAACAGACATACATGAATAGCAAAAGAAATCAAAAAGTTTTTTGTTTTTTTTTTTTTTTTTTTTGTAAAAAAGGTCACTCATTGTTACAATATTTCAAAACGATAGCTTAACACTGTAATATTTTTTTATTAATAGACTCCACTTCTTATAATTACAATAACTGTTCATATGCTATTTTTCTTACCTCTTATTCTCTCTTTTACCATACTATCCACTCACAATAACTTCATATAAATGAGATTTTATTATTATTATTATTATTATTATTATTATTATTATTATTATTATTATTATTATTATTATTATTATTATTATTATTATTTTTATTATTATTATTATTATTATTATTATTATTATTATTATTATATATTCACACACACATATGTATATAATCTATAATGGTACAAACTACACCTTACAAGAACTAAAAAAAAGTTTTAGTAGAGTATGTGTCGTGAATATGAAAAGTGAGGTAGAAGAGAGAAAGTGAAGTAAATTATAATAACTGAATTGTTTAGAGTATGACATGTGTATCCTATTAATATAAACATAATAAAATATTTCAATCTTAAAAAAGTGTACAGTTTATAGCGAGACGTCCTAAATGAAAAGTGTGTGGTTTGTAGTGGAACTGAGAGAGTATCTAAAAAAAAAAAACTCTTACTCTATCCATCCCATTAAAAATTATACTTTTTTTACCCGATAGGTTATTTCACTAAAAATTACACTTTCTCAAAATAAAAATAAAATATTTTTATTATTCAGTGAGCTTACTTGCATATTAACAAGAAATATCCTTTGATTATTCCCATTCTTATTCTCTCGTACCTCACTTTTTATATTTATAATATTTATAACATTTACTTCTTCCATTTCATTACAAAAGGTACAAAAGTCTCATTGTAATTGTAATGACCCGATCCCGAAGCCCGACCCGCTATGTAGATATCACACACTAGCCCACTAAACACTTTCTCAATTGGGTCAACCACAGCCCATCACAGGCCTCTAAAATTCCAATTGATGATTTGATGCTTGGTTGTAGTGTATGGGTCTTCTATACATCACACTAAATTTCCACATATTTTCGATGTGAGATGTGGGATATCACACTCATTTTATGTTTTATTACAAAATGCACAAGCCCAAAAAATAAAGTTTTCATTACTTGTTTATTTATGAGACTTGCTTATTATAATCACATCATCTATCAACTTACTATAAATATTCACTAACTATTCTCTACCCCACTTTCTCTTTCCTACATCACCTTTCACTCACAACATTTATTCCACTATACGTACACTTTTTCTCTTTCCTACATTACTTTTCTTAATTTTCGTGCAATGACATAAAAATGCCCTTTCGGACGGGACGGAGGGAGTATATCACTTACTTCCTCCGTCCCGCTACAAATTGCACACTTTCCTCATTAAGCGTCCCATTACAAATTGCACACTTTCTAAAATGGCAAAGAATCTTTACTATTCCCTCCACTCATTCTCTCTCCTACATTATTTTAATACTCACAACACCATTATAATTTACTATTCTCTCCACTCATTCTCTCTCCTATTTTACTTTTACACTCACAACATTTATATCATTATTTTTTCCCTTAATTCCCGCGCAAATAGTAATTGTGCAGTTTCAAGCGAGACAGAGGGAGTATATTTTTTTCAAAATTAAAGTGTCTTAAGTACTCCCTCCATCCCCCGATAATATACAAAAAAAATCCTCTTTTGGACCTCCCATAATAATCTGCATTTTCCCAAAATGAAAATGGGATCCACTTCTCTCTACTCGCAACACTTTTCAAATTTACTATTCTCTCCGCTCATTCTCTCTTCAATTTTATTTTTACACTTACAACACATTATCTTTATCACATTTTATCTTAATTTTTGCTTTGACACAAAAAGTGCGTAAATTTATGGAATGAAGGGAGTATTTAATAAGGAATTGAATTGAGTAGGAAATAATAAATGAAAGTGTGCCTTGTCATGCTTGGCGTCAGCATGTAGTCATACTTAACTTGTCTTATACACGAGTGTAAGATTTGATAATTAGGTTAGGGCGTGGCGTAGCAGTCTCCATGTTTTGAGTTTCCCAATCATTTTTTCTTCGTCGGTCAACCTAATTTAAATTTGGGCCGTTCCTATTTGCTTACACCTTTTGACCTTGATAAATACTTCCTCCGTCCCTTTTGAAAGGGTAAAAATTTTTTTTTGATATTTCATTTGAAAGGGTATAATTCAAAAATGAAAAGTTTTTTATTACTTCTTTATTTGTAGAATTCACTTGTCATATTCTCACAATAAATATCCATCAACTATTTCCTACCCCGCTTTCTCTTTTCTACGTCACATTTCACTCACAACATTTATTCCACTATACACTTTTTCTCTTTCCTATATCACATTTCTTAATTTTCGTGTAAGACACAAGCTTTATCTTTTTGAGTGGGACGGAGGGAATACTTGCTACCACAATTCTGAGTTTTTAATCATAACAACTTTGTCAATGTCAAAGCCTCAGACATAAATTATGGACCATTTGAGGGGAGAAAAGTAGTTGGTAGTTTTTAGATCATGCTAGGATTTTGTATTAGTGGTATGTGAAGATGCTTTGGTTGTTAGGTGCTCCATTTTATTTTTTCAAAGGCGAACATAAACCGATTTTGTATTAGTGGTATGTGAAGACGCATTGGTTGTTAGGTGCTCTATTTTATTTTTTCATTAATTGAAGGCGAACATAAACCGGTAACTAAATTACGATTTGAGATCGAATACAAATAAATTAAGTGGTTTGATTTGGTTTAAGCACAAATAGTTTTCGTTCACTCTTAAATATTGACAAATTATATGATTTGGTTTATTTTGTAGTCTAACCTTTTCGGATCAAATCAAATTGAATCGAACCAAACTAAATCACGGTTTGAAAATGCAAGACCGAACCATCAAATTGAACCGCTAAACAAACCCGTCAAACCAAACCATATTAAATATACTAAACATAACCCCCGTTTAGTATCTTATTTAATATTTTTGTATATATAATATATAATAATAATTACCGTTAGATTAATAAAAAAACTATATTACATATATTAATCTTAACCCTCGTTTTGTATGTTGTTTAATTTTAATTTCATCATTTGTTATCTTTATTGCGACACATAAATAACAAATTCCTCACTACTTTCGACATTGTATACTCCCTCCGTCCAGTTATATACTTCACACTTTCTATTTTGGGCGTTCAATTACATACTTCACACTTTGTCTCCTACATTATTTTAATACTCACAACACCATTATAATTTACTATTCCCTCCACTCATTCTCTCTCCTATTTTACTTTTACACTCACAACATTATATTATTATTTTTTTCCTTAATCCACGCGTGAACAGTAACCGTGAAGTATGTACTTGAACGGAGGGAGTATTGTTTTTCTTCCTTCGATCTCTTTTTTCCTCCGACTTTCCTCTTCAACACCCACATCTTTTGCTCTTCCTCCGTGATCATGGAAAATTTAAACAAATCTAATTACGAGTTGCGGCTAAATCATGGTTTGAACCATAGTATAAACCATGATATGAACCGCGGTTTAAATCAAACAATTGAACCTCGGTTTGAACCAAAACCGAACTAAACCCAAGCAATTTGATTTGGTTCGATTTGAACTTTTTCATAGTTCAATTCATTTTGAAATTTTTCCACACTGATATAACTAGTGGTTACGCTCATAAATTTGCCCAAACTGAAACATTTACACTCTTATTTTGTATATTGTAGAGATTCACGAGGAGATGGACAATTTTTTGCTTTTGTTGAATAAAACATAGTTTTATCTGAAAAGAATATAACATTCTTGCAATCCAAATATCCGTCGACTTTCGAGTGTCAATCAATAATTTCGCTACAAAAATAATTCGATATCCACCCTTTTCCGAATCTTAAAGTCTCTGTCTTATTTCTCGTTATATTATTTATTTTCTCTCTCCCATGTCGAGAGGCTTTGTCTTATAGTCTTTGCCTTATTTCTCGATATTATTTATTTTCTCTCTCTCCCGTGTCGAGAGCAGGGGCGGATCCAGGGGGGGGGCAGGTGGGGGCACTCGCCCCCCCCCCCCCAGCGGCGGAAATGCAGTGGAAATTTTTTTTTTTGCCCCCACCATATTTTTGTTATATATGTATATATATAATTAACTTCAAGATTAACACCAGTGAGTGGTGTGGTTCAGCGGTAGAAGGGGTGAAGGTGTTTCCTTTCAAATCCATGTTCGAATCTTGCTACCTACATTTTCAATTAATTTTTTCTTCCATCTTTGCTATTCTTTCTCTTAACAGTTTTGTTTTTCTCTTTCTCCTAATTTTCTCACATTTTTTCAATCTTAATTAATTCGTTAGGCTTTTCTCATTTTTTTTGTTTTTGGTCTTTCTTCCTATTATCCCAAGTTTAATTAGCAAATTTGAATTTCTTTTTTGTACGAGTAATATATTTTAATAAATTGTTTGCGTTAAATACTTTAACATTATTTCAATCGTTCTTTGAATTATTTACTTTAATCATTTTTGTTAACTAAAATACATTGTATTTCATGGATCCGACCCATTTTTTACATGTCCGACCCGAATTTTTTTTTTTCGGGGGCGCTGCCCCCGAACCCCCGTGTAATCTTGCCCCCCCCCCCCCTCGGCCAATTCCTGGCTCCGCCCCTGGTCGAGAGGCTTTGTCTTATTTCATTTGTCGAGAGCCTTCGCCTTCTCTCCTTTATGTCTTTATGTTGAGAGCCTTTGTGTATTGATTGTATTTATTTTTGTGGTAATATTTGCGATGCTTGGTTGGTAAGATATTTCTTGGCTACCCAAATGCTTTACTTGTTATGTCTTTAAAGCCAAATTTTTACCGTGTGAAAATTTTATAAAGGGTAATGTTAGGCCGTGTCCAAATTTTGATCGCATTTGACCGTCATTGTTGTTCGTAAGTAGTTTGGTTTGGCTGGAGATTTGTTTTAGGATTAGACATTTTTAAACGAGATTTATTAGGCTATTTTATTGTGACGGAAAGTTATGTTAGCAGTTGTACGTCTTGGTCAAAATTTAATCTTCATTTTTTGGATGAACCATCTGCTTAAACTTAATGCAATTAATACTTTTTGGATGAACCATCAAATTTTAGATGTTTTCTCTTGTAAAGAATATACTGTAGACATAACAAAGTTCTTGTATTGTTTATAAGCCCATTCCGTTTGTTCTTGCCTTTTATTATTATTGTTGATTTATATGAAAATAATTTTAGATTAGTTATTAACATTAATCAATAAATATTGCTCAACTAAAATATCCATCTGTTATTAACGTGATAGGTGTTGGACAATATATTTTACATCTTTTAAAGACTTAAACATGGATCGATATACTTCATTCGTCCCATGACACCTTAACACTGCCATTTTTAGCGTCCCATTAATAAATGACGCTTACTAAAAAGGAAATTTTATAATACTTCAATATTAATGAGATTCATTTGTTATACTTACAACAATTATCCACTTATTATTTTGTACCCCACTTTCTTTCTCGTACTCACTCACAACATCTAGTAATATAACATTATTTCTTAATTATTGTTCTTAATAGTAAATGAGTAAGATATCTTGGAATGGAGAGAGTACAGATTTGTATAGCTACTCATTTTTATCATCAATTGGTTTTAAAGTAAAACTTGCAGTATAATCTATTACCAATTCTGTTCAAGTCACCAACAATGGGTTTTAAAGTAAAACTTGCAGTACAGAAATCTTCACATTTTTCAATTTTTTTTTACAGCTATTAAAGGTTAATGGAAGCAACCAACAATGGGACTCCATTTTTATTTGGAGAGCCAGTGAAATGGCCATTTTGAAGTAATAAGTTTATAAAAAATACCTGACGTAATGCTTTTAACATATTTGGATTCTAAAACATGAAATATTCAAGTGCAGTAGAGGAGGGGAGCCTTCGACACTAACCAACCTCAAGGCATTATTAGTAGCTCACATCACAACAACATTGATTGTAGCAATAGATTCTTCCACTTTGTGTGTTGCATTTCACTACTCCTTTTCAAAGAAACGAGCACGAGTCACATTTCATTTTATGCAAAATGAAAATACCTCAGCCGTAAAACAATCACCAGTGCTAGAAAGCACAAGCAGAAGCACACTGGAAGTGGAAATCACCACTGGACAGACAAAATATAACCCTTCACTGTCCTCATCCTCATAGCCTATTACTTCTCCCGTCCCAAAATCATAAACCAACATTAGTAATAATAGGTGAAATGCTGCTCGATGGCACAATGAAGAAATATTGCAACAGTTCTCAAAGGACCAAGGAGATAAGCAACGTTACAGGTACAAGAGAAAACTCTAGTATCCCAGCCTACATTCGAAGTTCTTTGCAAGGAATAAAACAAAAGATCCAACTAACAACACAGGTTCAAAGAAAAATCTCAAAACAAATCAGAAACTGGGTTGAAAATTCGATATGGTTATCGGCCAAATACAGGTAACAACGGAACTTCAAACCTACTTGGGAAATGTCAAAGTCAAACCGTACAATCCCTCTTTTCCGGTACAGAAATCTAATACCTGTAAATAGTCCCCCGAGATTGGTACTCTGGCAATGAAGTTGAAGGGGGATAGTAGGAAGTAGAAGGCTCTACACCATGATATCCAGATTGCAGCAGGTTTCCAGGAAATTGATACGCAGCAGATCGACCTGCAACAGACTGGTACTCTCTGTTAACATGACGGTACTCAACGGGCAAGGTCGCTGAAGGGGCATACTCCAATGCTCGGCCGGTTGAATAAGCAGTATCTCGGTATGAAGGAGCTTCTCTATATACGATATAGGGTTCAGGAACCCTAATCTCGTCTCGGTGCCTCAGCTCAGAGTCTAAATAACGGAGGCCTCGACGCTCTAGTACCGGGTCCCGCATGTAAGAATCCCTTTCCAATGGCCTCTCATAGACATATACAGGAGCAGGAGCAGGAGCCTGTGGTGGCAGCTGTGCTAGTCCTCGGGGAGGTGACCGTGGCTCACGGTACCTGTGCTCTCTGCGCGATACAGGGCGCCGGTCCTCTCTGCGAGATACAGGGCGCCGGTCCTCTCTGCGGGACACAGGGCGACGGTCTTCTTCCCGGGCCCGCCGTTTAGGTCTGCCTTGGTCAACAGATGCATGCGCCTCTGCTTTACGCCTTCTGCTCCCCGCTGCTTTGGAAGTGGGAGTTTTGCCAGCGGCAGTGAAAAGATTACACAGCTTCTTCACCTATTGAAATTAAAGATCCCGCCATTCACCATATTAGTGCACTACTTTTCTACCTCATTTCATTTAAAGAGGAGACGAAAGACAAGGAAGCCAAACCTGCTCCGAGGTCAGTTGGCAATCAAACTTATTCCGAGAGTAGTAGTTCTCTTTGAGGACTTTCTTGAACTTTTCTTCTGCTAATGGCAAGCAATCCTCCATTACAGTGAATCGAACCTACCACACAAATCCCAAAGTTTCATTGTTCGCAATGAAAGACAAACTCAGCAAATCTAATTTCCCCGAGTAAACAATATTAGACAAAAAAAAGAATCAGGAGAAGGAGGTCAAAGGTAACCAGTCAACACTAAAACGGTAAATCATAATAATACCAACTACACAGCAAAAAAAGCAGCAGTTACTTGACATTCATGTCATCAACAACCTCTGATCCTTGTTTTTCTACCAAACGTAGCTTGGAAATAGATCAACCCGAAAAGGGTCCATTTTATGGCATTATTTTGCTCCCAATAATTACAGTGCTTTAACTCTGTTTCTACCTTCTTCAAAAGATATACTGCATCTCATTTACAATCTCTATAAAAGGAGCAAAATTTCCAGTCCAAAGTTAAACATCAATTCTCCAAGGTGACATCATATTCATTATTTGCCCTCTTAGCAAGCTCAAATTGGTATAGATATCACAATAACTTCCTTTTCTTTTTCCTCCCTATCCAAAAGATGAAGAGAACACAACTTACCAGTTCTTCAAGGATCCAGCGTCGACTTTTGGCTCTTGCGGACTAAACAGTGAAGCAGACTGTTTAACGAAAGTCGGCCAATTTGTAGCTTCTACTTGTTAACTAGTGGCCACGCAAAACAAACGGGGCACTAACTACCATTTCATTTCCCACCGCAATATTAAACTTTTCCCCCTACTTTTAACAAATTGCAGGCTCCACCACTGTCACAAAATGAAAGGGAATCCATACCCCTCAGTATCACCAGTCTATCTACATTTCATAATTCTATACATCTCAAACTAAGAAAGTACATGTACAGTTAAACTATCAATTATATTCTCGAAATACTCCGTCCCACAAACCTCCCCTCATACCCCTTTCCAGATTTTCACAAGATCTTTTGTTCCTTGCCAAACGTCGTTGGCTACCAATTGCAATATTCCTTGGTACATTTCTTAACATCAAGAACATCGATTATGAATCAGTAGTAAAAGTAAGCATGCCATTTGTTTTAACATGTTATGGACCTTTTTGATTAAAACATAACCAGAACAAAAAGCGCTCTAGCTAGAGGAAACTTGGTACTCTGTGAAAGAACAGGTTTGACCCCTCTTGTTTTAGGAAAAAATCGCAATTTGTCAGTTTTGAACCACATTATCCAACTTAAGATACTGGCATTTAATCTTCTTCCATAAAAATGACCTTACCACAGTCCAAACAACGTAATGGCTTCGTCACTACTCTGGACCTAACGATTCACGGTTGCTTTACATTCCATTATAAATAGATTTGCAACGATATAGCCAAAGATAGCAATAAATCTCCTAAAAAATCATTACAAACACAAATCCCATAAAACATACCAGACACTTTCCAAATATGTACTCCCTTCTGTTCAAAATATAAGTGTCATGTTCCCCGAAGGGATGGCAACGGGGGCCGTTCGGAGCGGGTTAGGCATTTCCCCAAACTCGGGACCACTTAAAACCGTCAAAACTGACCTGACCCAACCCGGTTGTGCCAAAACCAACCTTGGTTACTCCAAAACATGTAGGAAAGATTACTATTTTTTATGCAACGTTATTTTTCTTCATTTTTTGCTTAAAGAAATATAACCTACTATAGTATGCAAAAATACATTGTCAAACATAAATAAGAGTATTATATGAATATTATCAATATTTACGAAATTATCATAAATTAAGATATACTCCCTCCGTCCCACCTCACTTGACACCCTTGAGGTGGGCACGAGAACTAAGAAAAAAGAATAAAATAAAAAAAATGTGTGGTAGAAAATGAAGAGAGAGAATGAGTGGGGTAAATAGTAGTGTTGGTTGAATAAATTGAGTGATGGAAAATGAAGAGAGAGAATGAGTGGTGGGGTAGAGTGAATATAAAATTATAAAAAGTAGGCTATTTTGGGAAGTGTCAAGTGAGCTGGGACGGCCCAAAATGGAAATAAGTGTCAAGTGAGGTGGGACGGAGGGAGTATACCACGGGTTTATTGGGGTGGGGATATTGGTAATCTCAAACCCGGTGGGTTTAGAAAATCACTTACCAAGCCCTTCCCATTAGGGGTGTGTCATTTTGGGTTGAGGTTTTTTGCCATCCCTACACGGCAGACCGAGGATAAAAGCAATTTGACTCTATTATGATTATTAAGAACTTTGGACTTTCCAAGATTATCGATGTATGAACAGCCTTTTAAAATAAAGAAGTAATTATTCAACAGGAAAATGGTAAAAGTCCCATCCTAAAAAGTAGAGTTCTCAAGGCGGACAACCTTTATGGAACAATTAAAAAAGGACTGATGGACACTTCTTTCTTAATAAAAACTACAACTACAAAACTTACGAAGCACGTTGGCACTTTAGAATTTTTAATTAGGCTTAACTGAAGTAAGATACCCCAGAAAATAATCCTATTAACCACTAATCCAACCCTGTCTTTTCTTGTGATTTAGAGTAAATTCCTCAAAAGATAAACCACCACAAATTTCATCGAAGCTGGCCCGATTGTAAGGTAAGATAAGTTGCCATATCAGATATATTCACCAGATAATAAACAAAAGTTGTAGCCTAGTGCAAATAGAGGCAGATAATGTGGCTTTGAAGGGAACGAAGGCCTATAAGTCAACTCTTTGCATATAAATATGAAAAAAGAAAAAGGAAAAAAAAAGCTTTATGTTAGTTATTCCAATGCTTCCATCAATCAATGTTCACTAAAACAGTGAGGTTTCCATAAGTAACCCAATAAAAGAGGTGAGCGAAGTAGAGCATCGAGCTCAGCAATTTATTTTTCAATCAAGCTTGAGAGCTCAGCTTGTTTACTTCAAAAAGCAAACTACAAATGAGTTAGCCCCACGCCTTTATCATGCCTAAGTTAAATAAACTACAAACAAAATCTATATATATTTTATGAGTACAGAGCTAATTTGAATTGATTCGATTATTTCATATATATCTCAAGCAAAGCGGCCCAAGCAATGCTTGGTTTGTATATACTTGAGTCAACTACCATGTTCAAACGTGACCTAGACAAGATCCAAGGCTACACAAGGCAGGCCCTGATGGTGTCGAGTCAGTTCAGTTGGTTTACGAAACCTAAATATAGAGGGAGTGGGAATATTAAATAACATCACGTGGGTAAACAAGAACATAGAGGTAGTCCACATACAAAAAGCGCATGGAAAAAAGAAAAAGAGAAGAAGGAGAAGATTTTGTTTTAATGAAGCACCGGCCTCAATCCCCTACGAAAGGTCAGTAAGCTAAATTAATATCAGGCTTTTTTGCATTGAATTTGTTTCAAGCTTCTATTTGCTGCTTTGCTATATTCAAATACTTCATCATTATCAAGCATATCAAAAATTTATTAGGGTGCCTATACAGCTTTACTTAATGCACCAAAATTATGCTAAAGAGCTGATGGTTGGGTTGAAGAATTTTGACTCAGCAGTCAGCAGACTTACCGAACAAATAATGGTGTCATGTCCACTTTAGAATGGGTAGGGGCAAAAGGTCTAGACACTTGTGTTGTGATACCACTTTCTTCAACTTACAAGAATAAGGTTTCCCCCCCCCCCCCACTAAACGGCTATGCCTATTGAGTATGGACAGATAAAAAGATCAAAGTCTAGCAAAAATATAGAGTGGAACAGCATATAGCTAACAATAATGTTCAAAATAAAGATAGACATGCTAACCTGAGATGGAAATGCTGACTTGAAAGCCTTGGGTTCAATGTTATATCCTCCTGGTGCTGCAGCTTTGAAAATCCCATACATCAACCTGAGATCAATATCAAACAAAAATAACCTCATTCCTTTATATATCTTCTGTACTTGATCCTTTTTGCCAGCAGGCAGTCCAAGGAGCTTGTAACGGAAACAGTCGGTTTTTGTCTTTGAACTGCACATGAATATCATCCCCATGCCCTGAACCTTCTTTGAGGCCTTCTTTTTGTTAGACGACTCCGGTTTATCTCCATCCATTTTCACAATCTCAGAACCCTTTTGTTCAATCTTATTCTTTTTGTTCCTTCTCCTAGATTTCCTAGCTCCTTCCTTAGGTTTCGCATCTACTTCCTCTGCATTCTGTTCATCTCCCACATTCCCTTCATTTCCTTTATCCTCTGTTTTTCCTTCTTCTTCATTTGCTTCTTCTTCTGAAACAACATTTTCTTCATCACCATCTTCTTCATTTTGGCTTTCATCATCAGCTTCTTCTTCTTTTTCACTTTCATCGTCCTCTTCTTCTTCTTCTTTTTCAATATCTTCATTACCCTCTTCTTCTTTTTCACTTTCTTCATTATTCACTTCTATTAAGGCTTTTCCTTCATCATTCACCCCTTTGACAGCTTCTACTATATCTGCGCCTCCAGAGACCACAGTTTCTTTAACGCTCACCATTATTGAACTTGAAATATCAGTTTCAGTTGTTACAGTTTCAATAACATCATCAGATTTGGAGCTAACATCCGATGTTGCCCCATTAGCCTTCTCTTCTGTACTCCCCATGGTGACGCTACGTAATCACAAAGTTATCTCGTAAATTGCAATAAAATATAAGCAATAAAAGAACTAAAGGCTACCAAACAAACAGCTTCCCGAATCATTACATAGTTGCTTTTTTCACATATTAGAAGATTTCGAACCACCTTAAACTTAACTTTACGCTCTTAGAAATTTGACAAATTGTTTACATAGGATGATGAGCTAACCAACGACTGGCTGTATAAAGATACAACTCTAAGGCGACATAGCCATAGTATAACATAAAACAACTATACATCCATGTAAGAAGAGTGTGCAATTAACACACACACGTACATCAACACAGATACGTATACATGTATCTGCAAACACAAACACATAAGTCTGCAGAAACACGTACAGCACACACCAGAGATGCTCCCATCAGTGAATCTCAAGCCGGAATTTCCCCAGTGAGATTTGGATATCAAAAAAATTAAAATTAATTTTCCACGAATTCAAAGACATCAAATCTATTAATAAGAATTTGTAATGTTTATCGATAACCTAATTAGAAAGCCAAAAAAAAATTAGAAATGAAAGGAATCAGTTGAAGGTCTTGGACAAATCAATCAAATACAAAACCCTAGTCCAAGATTAAACGTGGAAGTAAGCAAAATCAAAATTTAAATGGTGAGAAATTAACAGCATTGGTAGAGAATGAAATCGGGGAATCAAAGAAGACTCACCTCTTGACGATTCACGGGCAAGGATGGAAAAATCAATCGGATAATTGAGCAGCGAGGAGAGCGAGTGAGCGAGGGTAAATATTTAGAAAACCCGAAATGCTTGGGGATGGGACTTTAGGGGCTAGGGCATCAAGTCGTGATTTTTTCCTATTCTTTTTTAGGGCATCTCCAATGGGAAAACCCATTATGGGTTCTATTTTATGACACATAGGTGCCACATAATAAAAAACAAAACTATTCATTTTTATTTTTTCCTCCACAATGGTTGAAGAACGGAAAAAGAAAGAAGGAAGAAAAAGAAATGAAAAAAAAAAAAGAGAAAACAGCAATAAAGGAGAGAGAAAGAAAATTTATTTGGGTTGTGGGCTCCATCATTCAGAAAATAATGGCTTCTCTGCATAGGAGTCATTTCTATATTTGGGTATCGAACCCCGGCTTCACAATGGGTGAGAAACAAAAAGGGGGGATCGATCCCCTAAAAATTTAACCATTGTAGATGCCCTTATTTGGGTTACTTCCGTCTTTTTTTAACCGATGACATGGTATTTGCAAAAATAAAATAATAATAAATAAATAAATAAATTGACATGCTATTGATTTGTGAAAATTAAAAACACTATTTTTCAAATTAAATAACCATTTATGTCCCAAAAATGACATTTTGAATTTTTTCCTTTAAAAAAATTTATCCCGAAATAATTTTTTTCATAGTTCATTATATTTGTTCAAAACAAAAAAATTGTAAGTGAGTGAATAGCATGAATAATATGATTTTTTTTTATTTAATAATATTTTTTCAAAATAATTCTTAAATTCAAAATAATCATTTATTTATTATTTTAAGCCAAAATCTTTTAAAAAAAATGCATTTTTCCTTAAATTTAGAAAAAACATGTTTTGATTCTCCCGCTATTGCCAGTATTATAGTAACAAAGTGTCAGTTTAAAAAGTGACATTGCATGTATTATTAAGTAACAGTGTAAAAAAGTGTCAGTGTTAGTGTTAGTGTAACAAAGTGACAGTGTAAAAAGTGTCAGTGTATGTATTATTAAGTGTCAGTGTTAGTGTAAAAAAGTGTCATTGTTAGTGTAACAAAGTGCCAGTGTAAATAGTGTCGGGTCAGTGTAAAGAGCGTTAGTGTATGTATTATTAAGTGATAGTATAAAAAAATATCAATTTTAGTGTTAAAAAGTGTCAGTGTTAGTGTAAAGAAATGTCAGTGTGAAGAGTGACATTGCATCTATACTATATTAAAAGGAAGCAAATGGTAAATGTTTCAACATTAAAGGGCAAATTTGACATTTCTCATCCTTTGAATAAAACAAATACTTCACAATTTTCATGACTTTTCCATTTATTTTTTGAAGTTGCTTTCCCCATTTTACTTTGATAAGGACACATGTTGCTTTTTGGTTAAGAGTGCATGCATATTTTTGACAAGTGTATATGCAGCATCTCTTTAATATTAATGAATTTGACTACTTACCTTCCTTCTCTCTTCATTTCTTTCCTAGCAATTCAAAAGCACACAAGCACACAATAACACACACAGTAACACACACAATATCACTCATCCTAACACACACAAAATGATGAAGAAACTAATTCTCTTCTCTATTTTCTGATAAACAGGTTGATGAAGAAGCCGGAAAATGGTGGAAGGGTTGCTTAAATGGAAGGATGGAGTGAGTATTAAGATTTGATCTTCAAGGTAATTTTTCTGAATTAATATATATTTTATTTCAGATTTTTCTTTGTGTATTTATTTTCTTATTGGGTTTTGTAGTAGCCACTCTCTCGATTTAATGTGTGTGGTGGATATGAGGGGGGGGTTGGTGGTGGTGCATAAATTGTGATTGATGTGGAGGCGTGATTGTGGTTATGTTGAGAGGTCGATGGCTATGGTGGCGGTGGCGGTGGCGTTGGTCTTGATTTTCTTAGAAACCGAGAATAAGAGAGAATAGTGATAATGGAAGATGTCGATGGGGGTGTGTTGTGCAGGGTGACGAACGGGATGGGGTCCTTGGGTTACGGCGGTGGGTGGTAGAACATGATCGGAGAAGGCAAACTGTTTTTTTTTCTTTTTTAAACTGAAATTGTAGATAGATAGAGGAAGGATAAAAAAATTCTCTTGATTTGTCTTGAAAAAAAAACAAATTAAGGGGGAGAAAAGTCCAGTGAGTCGGAGAGGAGGTGCAATGAAGTATTGGCGTGGTTAGTGTAGGTGGAGGCATGGTGGAAGTAGGTGGCAGTGCGACGGAAACAATTTTTTTTTTTTTTTTTTTTTGAGTTTTGACGAATATAAAGTAATTTTCTCTTGGATTTGAGGAGAGAGAAAAGGATTCGACTTTTACATTGGGAAGTAGAAGACACGTAAGTAGAAGGAGAGAGTTTTAAAAAATGGACAAAGGTGACGTATGTAATGTGTTATATCCAAATGTACATAATGAGTCCAACGCTAATCCTATCAAGAAAAAATATACCCCTTCGTCTCAATATAAATATAAAAGAGAGTAAAAGTGAATACATTGGGATTAAATAATAATATGATAGTGAGTACTCCCTCCGTCCCATAGATTTAAAGACTTTTGTCAATGCACGGGAATTAAGGAGGAAATATTATATTGAAAGTGTTGTGAGTGTGAAAATAAAATAGGAGAGAGAATGAGTGGAGAAAATAGTAAATTATAATGGTGATGTGAGTATTAAAATAATGCAGGAGAGAGAATGAGTGGAGGGAATAGTAAAGATTCCTTTCCATTTTGGGAAAGTATATATTATTGTGAGAGACCCAAAATAGAAAGTTTATATATTATTGTGGGACGGAAGGAGTATAAAAAATAAAGAATGATAGAAAATAGGGTATAAAGTTTTTATTATGAGTATTACAGTGGGTCTTATTATCTATTTTGGGTAAGTTTATTTTATACTGGAATTTTTTTAAAAAATAGTGTTATTTATATTGGGATGGAGAAAGTATAATATTTAAATATTGTAAGTATATACTCCCTCCGTCCCACCAAAATTGATGCGGATTAAGGAAAAGTTAGAGAGAGAAAAAGTGAAAGAAAATGTTGTGAGTATGAAGAATTAAATAGGAGAGAGAATGAGTGGGAGGAATAGTTAGGAAAGAGAATGTTGTGAGTATAAAAGTGAAATAGGAGAGAGAATGAGTGGGGCAAATAGTAAAAATTCCCTTCCATTTTGGGAAGTATCAGTTTGATTGGGACGGACCAAAAAAGAAATAAATATCAATTTTGGTGGGACAGAGGGAGTATAGTGGAATAGTAATTATTTATGGGGAGAAAACAAAACTGTTACTTGGAGTGAGTAAAACAAGTAAATAACGCTATAAACTTTTAGTATTGAGTTTTCACAATTTTAAATAAAACAATTAGACTAACATACTCCCTCCATTACACTACAAATTATCACAAAAGCTAAGTTGATAATTTGGGATGAGGAATCTGTGATGCATAAGCATTTTTTTGAAGCAATAGATCGGAGTATGAGAGACATAATGAAAGTAGTTGATTCAAGAATAGATGTATTGCCTTTGGTGGAAAAACAATTGTTTTTGACGTGGATTTTAGGCAAATTTCGCCTGTTATTCCAAAGGGTAGTAGGTCAGATATTGTAAATGCTACTATTAATACACCTTATTTGTGGAAGCATTGTACGGTGTTAAGGTTGTAAAAAAATATGAGGTTGTAAGGTTTAAATAACAGTACTCATTCGGAGGATGCGGGACAATTTACTGATTGGATTGGTGAAATTGGAGATGGAAAGGTGAATGAGCCAAATAATAGGGTTGCCAGTATTGATATTCCGGTTACGTTTATTATTGAAGAGTTCAATAACCCTATCTCTCTCTGGTATAGTTGAGGGTATATGGTGAGTATTTGACCGAAAGAAATGATGTTGCTTATTTAGAGGAGCGGACAATTTTAGCACCAACTTTGGATATAGTTAATGATGTTAATGATTATACGGTGTCATTCAATCAATCAACTTACATAGTTTATTTGAGCTCTGATGTCGCATAACTCTGAGCAAAATGTGGACTTTTTGAGCAACTTGCACAATCCAGAATTTATTAACAGTATATCAATTTCTGTTTTACCAAATCATACGTTAAATTTGAAAGTTGAAACATCGGTAATGTTGCTTCGTAATATTGATCCGACCTTGAGATTATGCAATGGAACATGACTGGTAATCTCCAGACTTGGCAATCATGTGTTGGAGGGAGAGATATTCTATACCCGTAATATTGGGAAGAGAGTACTCATTACAAGAATGTCTCTAACCCCGTCTAATATAAGAATTCCTTTTCGATTTGAAAGAAGAAAGTTTCCGTGGATGGTTTCTTACGCTATGACTATTAACAAGAGTCGGGAGCAGTCATTATCTGTAGTTGATCTACTCTTGAAGAAGCCATCAACCAATTGTATGTTGCATTATCAAGAGTTACAAATTCTGGAGGTATAAAAGTATTGATATTTAATGAAGATTGTCCATCGCCTTCTGATAGTTGTAATACGAACGTGGTTTTCAAAAAAGTATTTAATAATATTTAATTTTACTTCCCTGAATATTTTAACGTAATGCATAATTACTTTTTACTGTAAATATGTCATATTTGTTATAATGTTTGTGTGGAATTTCTTTAAATATCTCTATTCATACCTAAGATTTTTTTTCGTAATTTCGCCGTGCATCGCACGGGTGTACAGCTAGTTTATTATTAAACTAGTATGCCACCCGTGTGTTAAACACACGAAAAGAACTCTTTTTAAAATTTTCATTAACCAACCAAAGAAATTCAATTTTTTTATTAACATAAACATGAAACAGTTATATCTTAATTCAGGGTTAAATGCATTTTAGTTACCTGAGTTTGTCGAGATGTTTCAATTGGTTATCGAATTTGCATTTGTGGCAATTTGGTTATTGAGTTTGTCATTTTGTTACAATTGGGTATATTTTTGGATTGCTCGTTAGAAAACTAACGAACCATGGTTCATGTGTGTTTCACGTGACTAACTGAAGGGGTATTTTCGTCATTTTCATGGAGAGAAACTTGGCACGGGTCATCGCGTGCAATTTGGGTTGACTTCTTCATTATAAACCTTAACTTCATCTTCTCCTTTATTCCCAATTTCAATTAAACCTAAATCTTCATCTTCCCTTCTTTAAATTTAGTGTTTTAGCTTGCTTGCTTGGTCTGTCATGGGTGTATTTTTGGATTAAAGGGTAGCAGTGGGTTTTTGAATGGCTATTATTGGAGATGGTGTTTTGGAGTCTGAATATGTATGTCACAATGGCTAAAACAGAGTAGTGAATGAAATAGGTGTTTTAGAGGTTAGATATAACTGGTAGTATAGGTTCAACAGAGTAATTGGAGTATTTGATTGTAACCTATAATTTTTCTATGAATGAATATATAAGTAAACCACCATTGGTCAATCAATTTCCATAACCATTGATCCAATCTACCAAAAGTGAGTATCATAATCTCAAATGTGCATACATATGTCCAAACTACCAAAAGACATCTCAAATGATATCCATGCCACTTAAATTGTCATAATATGGCATCACCAACACACAAAAGACCAAAGTTAAGTTTTTTACAACCAAAATACCCAAAGTTAAGTTTTTAGTAACCAAAAAACAACAGTTGGTGAAATTAGTCTTCTGTCAAATCTATGATGCTTGTGTCAATCTTCTTAGGTGATATCCATTGATTCCATTGAATTCTTGCAGACCTTCTAACTTTTGGACGTTGAAGTGGTTGTTGTTGAAGTGGTTGTTGTTGATTTCCTTCATGTGTATTCTTTCTCTGATGTAAAGCCTTCAACTTGGGCAATGTTATAAAAATTTTGCCCCCCTTCTGAATGTAACCTTCATTTGATGGAGCTGTCTTTGCTTGCTGTGGTGGTGAGGATGACCCAATCTCTGCAAAGGCTGCATTAGGGACAACATTGTCTCTACCAGCTGGTACAACCATTTGCATTACCACAGGAGGTGGATTGCCATGTGCTTCACCTTCAACAACAGTTTCATTAAGTACCTAATAAAGACACAACATTATTGCATAAATACTAAAAGTATTAAAAAAAAATATAGTACAAGTGGAGTCTCTTTAAAACCTCATTTGCAGCCATAATTGCATTTCCCTCTTCATCATTTAAAGCATGAGACAAATCCTTTAATAACATATCACACTCAGTAGTTAAAAACTCATATTCAGGAATCACTGGAACAATTTTTTTAACCAAATGACATCCCCTCTTGTTATGTCCACTTTTCTTGCACAAACTACATTTTTTTGGCCTTGTCCCATATGATCCTTCCACTTGAACCTGCAACAACAAATAAAAATAAATTATAAATAAGAATACTGTTAAGATACCAACACATTATAACATCAATTAAAATTGTTTACCTCAATACCATCTTGTTCTTTACCCTATGGGCATCCCCTCTTGTTATGTCCACTTTTCTTGCACAAACTACATTTTTTTGACCTTGTCCCATGTGATCCTTCCACTTGAACCTGCAACAACAAATAAAAAAAATTATAAATAAGAATACAGTTAAGATACCAACACATTATAACATCAATAAAAATTGTTTACCTCAATACCATCTTGTTCTTTACCCAATGGACATCCCCTCTTGTTATGTCCACTATTCTTGCACAAACTACATTTATTTGGCCTTGTCCCATGTGATCCTTCCCCTTGAACCTGCAACAACAAATAAAAAAAATTATAAGTATACCGTGCTAACTGCTAATGACCTCGGCACCAAGGAATAATTAAACTGGTGATTGATGGGCTGCATAATTAGTGCACCATCAACACTTGCTTCTTCCATACTAAGCATATTGTAAAGGAGACTACGGAATACGGATTACTGAAAAAAGGCATTTTTGATAAAACTAAGAAACCCGTATGAAAGTGGCATTTTTACAAGGTAGGAGTAATGGGGTAATACAGTAAAGATCATTAAGGCTAGCAATGGAAATGAAAATGAGCCGTTAAAATGTTTGAATAGTCAAATAGGAATATCATTATGGGACAGAGGGAAGAAAAAAATAAGTATACAGAGATATTTATAATCACCTTCTGAAGGGAGTAATGTATCAGATCCAAGAATGTTATGAACTGGCCGAAAACAATGCCTTTTGCATGCACTACATATATAGACATCCACTAAAAAAATATAAAAAATTGATACTTACTCCGTCCCAAAATGAAAGTTCCATAGAAAGCTTGAGAGTGACTGCATAAGCAAGGCTAAATCAGAAGATGAAACCAACAAAATAACAGGAATCTCAAAGAACAAGCCTGCTAATTAGCTGATCAATTCTTCATTTAAACAGCTTGACCTAAGTAAAGATCATTAAGGCTAGCGATGGAAATGAAAATGAGCCGTTAAAATGTTTGAATACTCAAATAGGACTATGGGACGGAGGGAAGAAAAAATAAGTATACAGAGATATTTTTAAACACCTTCTGAAGGGAGTAATGTATCAGATCCAAGAATGTTATGAACTGGCTGAAAACAATGCCTTTTGCATGCACTACATATATATACATCCACTCAAAAAAAAAATTGATACTTACTCCGTCCCAAAATGAGAGTTCCATAGAAAGCTTGAGAGTGACTGCATAAGCAAGGCTAAATCAGAAGATGAAACCAACAAAATAACATGAATCTGAAAGAACAAACCTGCTAATTAGCTGATCAATTCTTCATTTAAACATCTTGACCTAAGAACTGCAACAAACACATCAAAGACAACACTAACAAAGAGAGAATCAATTGAAACTGTTAAGAAGATAACTCGAAAATTTTGAACAAAATTCAAATGCGTAAGAAGATTTTAGTCCATGGCTTAGGAAGACAATACTAAACAGATCAGAAACAGAAGCATAACTGATCTTGGAAAGATCAAAATTGTATTAACAGAAGAAGAAGAAGAAGCAGCAATTACAGGGACACTCCAACAGCAGATACTTGCAGAGATGAAGAAATTATGAATCAATGTATACGACCAAGAATCCACTTGTCAAAAACATAACACAGATTGTCACTATCTAATAACACAAATTCATTCATGGAAGAATTCCAGAAACTGACCTCTGATTTTAAGAGAGAAGAGAGAAGAGACATACAGGCGGCGACAATGGATCAATAAAGAGGGGGCGGCACCAATCAAAGAGGAAGAGAGAGCTGACGGCGGCATTTGTAGCAGAGGCCAGAGGGCGTGGATGTTAGGAGGAAGAGGGAGGCGATGACGGCATTTGTAGAGAGGGAGAGAGTGCGTAAGGATGAGGGAGAGGAGGAGGCGCTGTGAAATGGCGGAGACAATGGAAGAATAGAGAGGGGGCGCAGCAACCAACCTGGATGTTTTGGGGGAAGAATACGAAAGGACCAAAGCTTGTCTTGTATGCTGGACCAGGCCAATTTGAGTAATTAGAAAGTATTGAAATTCGAGAAAGCATGCAGCAAAAATACATAGAGAATGATGTTTATTAATTATTAGTAGTTAGAACAATAAAGTCTTAATTTGTGTCTAGATTTAGAAAGTAGTTTTCCCGCTCTTTTTGCCGTTTTAGGAAATAGTGCTTAATCACTTCAGCCATTATATAGTTATTGATGTCAATATAAAATAGTGTCAGTGTAGGGTAAAAAAGTGCTTAATCGCTAGAATAGAGTTGAATTGTATCTTCAACAAAATCATTGGTGGCTCTTGCGTCCTTGACAACCATAGTAACACTCGTCCACAACCACTACCGGTTCTTTTATCATCTTTTTCTCCTTGAGCAATTCCAGCTTCCTTTGATTCTGGGTACTTCCACTGCGGATGTTCCATCTTGTCATAATTGTAACATTTATTTTCCTTATACAACATTCATCAGTCTTGTGCTTCCCCTCGCACACTTGGCATTTCTCAGTAGTTTCTCGCTCTTGGGCATCAATTTTTTTCCCATCTTTGCGGTTATCGAAATTCTTATTCTGGTACTTGCTTGCAGTACCTTCTTTCCACGGTTCTTATCCGTAGCTTTTCTTTTGTTATTGGTCCCATCTTGATCCCAGCTTCCAATTTTCAGTGGCACTTTTCGGTCCACTAGCTTCTTTAATAAGTAATAATAACTATAATATTTAGTTTAACTAACTCACTACATATATATATATACATAGCCGTCTTGCTAGTTAATACTTTACGGTTCCGTCTCAAAAGACTAACTTCGGTTTTATATTTCCGTCTCAACAGACTATAATTAACTTTCTTATCTCCGTCTCAACAGACTAGATTTTAACTTTTGAAGATTTTTCGTTTTTAAAACACTTTAATAGTTCTTCTTATTAACCTACGAGTTATTCTTAACTCCTTGGTTTGGTTAACTAAGCTTTCTATTTTAGGCAACTTTTCTAAAATAGTAACTTCCATACTTTCTACTTTATACTTTCTATATTAGGTACTTTCTTAAAATAGTAACTTTTATACTTTATTAGGCACTTTCCTAAAATAGTAACTTTTATACTCCCTCCGTCCCACGTGAATACAAACTTATTTCCTTTTTGGTCCGTCCCACGTGAATACAATCTGCCCAAAATGGAAATAAATTTGTTATTTTATATTCACCCTACCCCACCCACTCATTCTCTCTCTTCATTTTCTATCACACAATTTATTCAACCAACTCCACTCATTCTCTCTCTTCATTTCCTACCACACATTTTCATTATCTTAATAATACTTCTTAATTATTGTGCCCAAGAAATTGGTTTGTAATCACATGGGACGGAGGGAGTACTTTCTATTTTAGGCACTCTCCTAAAATAGTAATTTCTATACTTTCTATTTTAGGCATTCTCCTAAAATAGTAGTTTCTATACTTTCTATTTTATACTTTCTATTTTAGGTACTTTTCTAAAATAGCAACTTCTATACTTTCTACTTTAGGCATTCTCCTAAAATAGTAACTTCTATACTTTCTATTTTAGGCACTCTCCTAAAATAGCAACTTCTATACTTTCTATTTTAGGTACTTTCCTAAAATAACAACTTCTATACTTTCTATTTTAGGTACTTTCCTAAAATAGTAACTTTCTAAATTTAGTAACTTCCTGGATTTAGTAACCTTCCCCCTTCGGACATTATGGTTAGGGAAAGTATAACTTCTTATGAGTTTATTACTTAGCTAGTTATCTCATTGAAGTCCGTCTCTAATGATTTTAACTTTTTCCTTTTAATCGTCGTTTCATTAGATCTTTGGTCGTTTCAACAGACCACTTATCAAATACCGGTCGTTTCACTAGACCCAAACTTAATACATTCGACCGTTTCAATAGGCCGTTCATCTTTTCACATTGGTCGTTTCAGCAGACCAATCAGTGTTCTCACTTGGCCATTTCAATAAGCCAAATACTTTTCACGCATGGTCTTTTCACTCGACCAACTTTCTCGTCCTAGGTTAGTACATATGCTTAACACTTAAGAACAAAACACAAACACATCCTCAAAATAACTCAAATATTATCATTGCATTAAACTCTTTAAATTAACCAAAATATCTGGAGTTCGTTTAGAGCTAACTACTCATTTTCTCTACTCATAAATAACTCAACGTCCCACTTTTCAATCGTGAAACAACACCTTCCTAGGTCTTCCCCTAGGTACCTTTGGTGTCTTTTTAGAACCTCTTGGTCTTCCTCTAGACTTTCTTATTGGTTCTAACTCTTGATCATCATCTTTAATTACAATTGGAGTAGCTTCATTACTCCCAATCTCTTCAGCTTGTACCTCAAGTATCTCCACCTTAGGAACATCATCCTCTATTACCTCGATAACTGTCTCGTCTTCCTCTATAGGTACCTTTGACTTTTTTAGATCATAGTACCAGCCAAAACTCAAAGAATATCTCCTGATCATCTCCTATAATCAAGACAGATCATCATTAGTATATCTTCAATACATAATATTTATATACTTAAAGTAAATATGCTATAATCTTCCAAAGTAACGTGTAAGTTATTCCTTTAACTTTTTCCACTTATCCTACCTCACTCACTCAATAATCCTAGAGCAAGGCATGACTTAAATCTAAGTTCAGGGTTGCCTTCATTCAAGTAAATTCTTAGAATTAAGGTTTCCTAAAGCTAAAGGTATTCTTCCCATAAGACTAAAAGCCATGACTCTGATACCAACTGTAACGACCCTGAATTTCCTTTAAATACATAATATTCATAAACATGAATAAATACCCAAAATAGGGTCCCAACGGATACTAAACATTTAAATATTCAAATCCAACAGTAACTTAATATTCAAACTTATTCAACCCAAGGGTAACTAAAATATTCAACGTTACATAAGTGCGGAAGTATCAAATGTAACGACTAGTAAAACCTACTAGCTTTATTTAAACTAAACTGAAATTCAGGATTCGTCGGTAGTTTCCTATGACTTCTCAATTGTCGCCGTCCTTCTTACGACGATCTCCCATCCTTATCCCCATACCTGGAGGAAAAATAAGAATGAAGGGATGAACGAAAAATGCCCAGTAAGTCATTACGTGATCTCCTTGAGTTTATGAGGAGATGACCTGAATGACGGATCAATCGAAGCATTTCAACGAAAGGTTATCACAATAAAGTTCAATCAAGTAAGTGTGGCATACAATTCCATATTATAGTTTTTATTCAGGATATACCCTACCTTGAGTAATTTCCATCCGATCATCTAGTTTAGATGTCGAGTGCTCATAAAAGTATAGACAAGTACGTAACATATATCATACAAGTCCAATATCATTCCATATAATCTTGACATGCATGTACCTTCATACAAGTCTAACATATATTGCATTCATATTAAAACAAGAATACACATAAGAAAAGTCAATACTTTAGATATCCATGAACAATACATATCATAGATAAGATTTTCCAAAAGACGCTTCATGTCCAGGGAATATTTTATACTCCCTCCGTCCCATTAGTAATGGGAAATTTACTGTAGACACAGGAATTAAGGAAAAGTGAATTATAGTGGAGGGAATATTGAATTATAATGGTGTTGTGAGTATTAAAATAATGTAGGAGAGAGAATGAGTGGAGGGAATAGTAAAGATTCCTTTCCATTTTAGGAAGTTTGTGGTTTGTAATGGGACGACCAAAAAGGAAAGTTTGTGGTTTGTAATGGGACGGAGGGAGTAAAACACTATCGCCACATGATAGTATAACTTTTGAAAAGACTCGATAGAGTTTCCAAAGAAATTGATACACAAGAGTGTCTAGGAACGTAATTCCTTATCTTAGCTTGCTTCCTTTGTACTTCTGGTATAACCTACAGTCATGCAAATATATCATTTTAGGTACAAGTAATTGTTTATTACTTCTTATGTACCCTAGTTGATTTATCTTTAGTTAACTTATGAGTTACTTTTGAACTCATCTTACTAGTTAACTATCTTTCTATTTTAGGTAACCTTCCTAAAATGACAACTTTCTATTAAGTAACTTCCTAAAATATTATCCTTCTATTATAGGTAAACTTCCTAAAATAGTAACCTTCTATTTAAGGTATCTTTCTTAAATAGTATCTTTCTATTTTAGGTAACTTCCTAAAATATTTACCTTCTATTTAAGATCTTTCCTTAAATAGTATCTTTTCTATTTTAGGTAACCTTCATAAAATATTTACCTTCTATTTAAGATTCTTTCTTAAATAGTATGTTTTCTATTTTAGGTAACCTTCTTAAAATAGTAACTTTTTATATTTGGAAACTTTCCCATTATTATTGGACTTACACTTCTTATTCTTAAAAGTTGCCTTTATTTTACTTGGACTCTTCTTCTTTATCTTTTAAAAGTCTTTCTTTCCTTAAAAGTTACTTTTAAAAGCCTCTACTTTGAGTATTTACAAAAAGGTTCTTTAACTTTTCAGGATTTACAAATCAGTCCCTTGACTTTCAAAAATTACAGAGCAGTCCCTTGACTTTCAAAAATTACAGAACAGACCCTCAACTTTCAAAAATTACAGAACATTCCCTCAACTTTCAAAAATTGCAGAACAGTCCTTCAACTTTCATAAATTATAGAATAGTCCTTCAGCCTTCAGAAATTATAGAATAGTCCCTTGACTTTTAGAATTTACAAAACAGCCCCTAATTTCCATATTTTCAGTTTGGTCATTAGGGTTTTTGAAAGCTGAATTTCAGCTTTTAACCTTGGTTAGATTTCTAACCAAAAACACTTTTATTTGAAAACAAACCTTTTTGAATACCAAAATATTTACCCAAAACAATTTTTGTGAACAAGTTTTACACCAAAATTATTTATACAACACACACACACACACGACACACACATACAAAATACACAAATATTTATTTTGTTTTAATCTTTCTTGGCATGAATCAATCCTAGATTAACATCTATTAATTCATACATAAATCCTATTTCAATAATCATTTATAGGATTTATATTTTTCATCACCTAATATATTCATACTCTTAATAAGCCTTTAAACCCTAGTTGATCATAGGTTAACAATCTAACATTAAAACTAAGATTAAATAATTTTACATGATAGGAAAATAGGATTAATACCTTGTTCCAAGATGATCTTCACCCAAGAAATTGGAAAACTCAAGATTTCCTCCCCCCTCCTTGATCGGCCGCCGCCCCCTAGCTTAGGGTTTTAATTTTTTTTCTCTTTGTAAATTATGGGGATTATGAGAAAAATGAGAAGGATTTTGGTGTTTAAATAGGGTAGGTTTAATATTACTATTCCATTTAGGAAAAAGGCTTTCTTAAACCTATTGGGTTTTGGATTTCCTACAAAGCCCACTTAACCATTCCTTAACTTGGCCCACCCAATTAAGTCCAAGTCCAAGACCAATAACCAAATATTATTTTATTTTCTAATTAAAATAATACTACTAAAATTAAAATAAAATTTGGGCCTTTACATTTAGTGTAACAAAGTGCCAGTGTAAAAAAGTGTCAGTGCATGTATATAAAGTGACGGTGTAAAAATGTGTCAGTGTTAGTGTAACAAAGTGTCAATGTAAAAAAGTGCCAGTGTTAGTGTTATTAAGTGCCAGTGTAAAAATGATTTTTTCTAAGCTTAGAAAAAAACGCATTTTTTGTAAGACCAACTCCTAAAACAATTATATTATAATGGACCAAAAAAAACAAACTACAACTACGTACTTATTTTGATTAAAAAATACTAATATTTAATATGTCCATCTCACTTCATTATTAATAGTCAACTTGATTATACTTTAACCAAAAATTAAAATAAAAAATACTCCCTCCGTCCCAAGAAAAGTGTCGCCATTTTAGGCCCGACACGCAAATTAAGGAAAAAAATGGAAAGAAAAAATGTTGTGAGTGTAATTTGAAAAGAGGAGAGAGAATTAGTGGAGAAAATAGTAAATTTAAAAAGTATTGTGAGTGTAATAGTATTTTAGGAGAGAGAATGAGTGGAGAGAATAGTGAATGGGTGTAATAGAATATTAATAAAACATTTCCATTTTAGGAAAGGTGATGCTTCAAACGGGACGCCATTTTGGGTAAAAAGTGACGAATTTTCTGGGACGGAGGGAGTACTGATTCTAATGAAAATTTAAAAATTGTTATTGCATCACGATTGATAACACTTTCAATAACAAATTTTAAATTTTCTTGAGATAATTATTTTTTATTTAAATTATTGGTTAAAGTGTAATCAAGTTAACTGTTAGTATCAAGTGAAACTGAAGTGATACGGAGGGAGTATTTTAAAGGAACCGAAAAAAAGCATGATGACGCCACGTATTTTGGGTCGTTTGAATGAAGTAGGATATCTGACTGGATATTTGAGTGGTACCTAGAACATAACAACAAGAAGCACCGTTAAGGACAAAGTCGGATGTTAATCCAGCTCAGGCCCTCGGGTGTGAGAGTAAGATCTCTGAGGTATTTAACTGAGGGAATAAGACTTTAAATGTCTTGAGTGTTTGTGTGTTTAGGGTTTAGACAATGTGACTTACAAATATGATTTTGCACTTACTTTGTCCAAGGGAATAAAGGCTTTCTATTTATAGTTATGGAGAGCTGCTTGTTGATGTAAGCCATGAGGTCAGCCTTAAGGATATCTTGGTCTTTGACCAGGTACACGTGTACGCATCTGATTGGGTCTGCCAGTAAAGTAAGATTCACTACAGAGGGGATATCGTTGATGTAGACAGGACCCGTGTACAGAGGAGAGTTGGCGCGGCACATTTAAGGGCATAGTAGGCGTCTGAGCCGCATTCAATGCGATGGGAATAAGCCGACTTCTTTATGTCAGAGCACGTTAGGAGACTTGCTCAATAAGCTTTGGCTTTAACCGGGAGCCTGGTGAGATAACCGGGAGTCTGGTATGAGACCGCAGTCAACATCTTTGGCGCGGTCAACGATATCGACGCGAGCACGAATATTGCGATCACAGTTTCCGCGGTCACCTTACTGACGGTCTGGCTGTCCGCGGTCTTGACTGGGACGGTCTGAGAGGATCGCGGTCTTGACCCTGACGGTCTATCTATCTGCGGTATAGGGTATGCCACGTCATACTTGACCTTTGAACCAGGCAAGCTTGGGCCCGATCTAAATGGTCTGGGCTCATCAAAGCACTATACTTTTTATTTGACCCGAGAGAGAGAGCATTAGGCCCCGTTTGGTTCGTGGTATTTGCCATTCTGCCGATGAAATGGAATGGTCAATTCCTTTTGACCAATTCCTTTCCCATGTTTGGTTTAAGTTTTTCTAAATTTTTCATTCCTCCGGAATGGCAAATTCTATCATAGGAAGGAATTGGTCATTTCCTCCAAATATGAGAGGAATGCTCAATCCTTTGGCAATGGAATTGTAATTTTTTTTTTGACCAAAATACCCCCAAACCCAAATCACCCCTACCCCTGCCTACCCACCCCCATCTAACCCCTGCCCTACCACCCCCACCCACCCCCTACCCCCACCCCCCCATGATTTTTTTTTTACTGATTTTGCATACTCCTGCCTACCCCCCATCCAGCCCTTGCCCTACCACCCCCACCCACCCCCTACTCACACGAAAAAAAATTTTTTTACTCATTTTTCATACCCCTGCCTACCCTCCCATCCAGCCCCTGCCCTACCACCTCCACCCACCCCCTACCCCCACCCCCCCACGAAAATTTTTTTTTTTTACTCATTTTTCATATCTCCTACCTACCTACCCCCACCCACCCACCCACCCACCGCCCTACCCCTCCCCCCAAAAAAAAAAAAAAAAAAAAAAAAAAATTTACTCATTTCTCATACCCCTGCCTACCCCACCCCACTACCCTCCAAAAAAAAAAAATTTTTTACTCATTAATTTTTTAAAAGAAGGGTAAATTTGATATTTTATATGCTTTCATTCCATTCCTATAATTTGTATTTTCAAATCAAACATGATTTGCGAAGTAATTGAATGACAATTTCATTCCATTCCATGCCAACCAAACGGAGGGATTTGACCAGTTTTTTTTCCATTCCAATTTCTTCAGGAATTCAATTCTATTGACCATTCCATTTCTTTACTTTTTTTCCATCGAACCAAACGGCCCCTTAATCTTTTAAAGTCTATTCAAATTAATTAACCACCATTGATTTTTTTGCTTTAGGGGGCCAGCTGAGCTAAGTGCTGAATCCTCCATTTTCGCTTTCAGCTTGGATTATTCAGAATTCAGATTCAGCAGTTTTTACTCACAGTGGTCTTAAATGTCTGTTAAGCTCTTTTCTCACTCTGTCCCAAAAACAGATTCACGTTCCTAATTAAAAGAGGACATAATTTGAGTTCCTTATGATAAAAAGAGTTTGAGTTGTCAAATACGACTCTTTTTAGGGACGGGTGATGGACATATCGTTTTTATGTTTGCTCAAACATAGGAGAGGATTGCAAAAATGGAATCTAAGTGTAATATAAGGAGTATAAATCAAAGAATGTAAATCTAATGTGAGAAAGTTTCACTAAATAAGTAATACAGACATCTGCAGAATGATTTCTGACTTAAAACATGATGAGATTTTCTTAATTAAATCGAGGCCGGAGTAAGTATAGAGAGTGAGAGCCTCATAAAGCTCAAGGCCTCGGCTGCATTATCCATCTTTTTTGTGATTATTCTGCCCTTTCTAGCTGCGTAGACATGGAATCTTTCTTTCTGCAAATCCATGTGAATAAATCAAGAACAAAGCTGTAAACACAGCTGCTCAAGATTGCTAGTAGTGTTACTTGACAGTGCGAATGCCTTTGTTTTCCCATTGTGTAGGCATGTTATGTTTACGTTGTTTCCAGTTTGCATCGACTGCATGCAAGAAAAAACATATATTTTCCAGTCAAGAAAATAATTTTATGAAGAAAAACAAACTATGTTGTATGTTTAATTCATTACTCTGCAACGCGCTTCACAGCTCCATAGAGGGGTCGGTACACAGCTCAAGTAATGACACCATGAGCAGTAGGCGTTCCCATCAACGCCTTTGAGCAGAAGAGTAAAGCCAGAAATAAATCTGCAAAAATATAAGGTTCTTGGAAGAATTAAGGATGTTACGAAGTTAAATGTGAAGGGGGAGAAAGAAAAGAACTTACCCGCCAAGAAGAACGATTACAGAGATAACTAACAGGACCCACTGATAAATCTTGTACTTGGATCTAGCAGGGGGAGCATAGTAACCAGGAGGAGCAGTTTTTTGGTTAACCCACCCGAATTGTGGGCGGATCAAAAGGACAAACCCAAGAAAAAATCCAGTACCAAATCCTCCTAGATGCGCGTAGTTATCCACGTGAGGAAGGATTCCGACAGCTAAGTTGATTATGATTATGAGAATGAGAGTCAACAATGCTGAACCCTAACAAGAAAAATGATATATCATCACATAAAAGTCGTCTAACAGATCTCGAAGCGCAATTTTTTTTTTATGAAAATTGAAGACGGAGTAGTTTTTATGTACCTTATTGGCATATATAGTCCAATTTGTGAAGAGTTCAGAAAGCATGCCACCAAGTAAGCCGAATAGAGCACCTGAGGCACCAACGGAGATAGTCGTGCGGACAAACAGAGAAGACAATAGACTCCCTCCGATTCCAGATATAACGTATAAAAGTCCAATGCGTACTGGAGGATGATTAATGAAATTAGTGAGAAAAAAGAAGGGAGTAAAGATATGAAAATTGTTAGAAAGAGAAATGAAGCTGATGTGGAAACTTACAGAATCCAAACTCCTGCTCGAGGCGAATTCCAACAAAGAGGAGGCTCAACATATTGGCAAGAATGTGGAACACGCCAGCGTGTAACCACATACACGAGACAAGACGCCATGCCTCACTATCTTGAACCACCTTCTTCGCTTCCAGAGCACCCATTGCCAGTAACCTGCAGAAAAATCCATATAAAAAAATTAAAAAAGAATCTTAACATAATTAAGGAAATACAATAAATTTGCAGGCGAAATATCAAATTTAACAAAACCCAAATCGAAAATAATCAAAGCATTTGAATTAGTAATAAGAAGGTGCTCGCTCACGTCTTGGCAGAAGGGCCGAGGAGAGGGTTCTCATGTGTAGGCTGAAAAGAGAAGCGTCCCAAGCTCTTTTCACCGATGCATTTCGCAGTTGTACGAGGACAATCATTGATGTACATAGAAATGACAAAGAGAACGATGTTGGCAACGACAATGGTGGGAACCAACCAAGGGAACCAACTTTTGAAAGGTTTATAAGCCGGATGATGAGGGGGAGGTGGTGGTCGCCTGGCGGCAGCAGCACGGGCAGCAGGGGGTGGGGGGATGCCCAATGGGGAGTTGAAATTGCTGTGACGGGGCTGTACTTTTATTTCAATGTCAGGGGAAGAGTCACCCGTGTGAGCTGGCGTCGACCTCCCCATCTTGGCCGGCTCAGGAGGAGAGAGGAGAAAAAAAAAAGGGAAATGTGATCAGGGCAGCGAAGAATCGGAGACGGGGTCGGAGAAAGGGGAAGATGGGGTTTAGGGTAGAAATTTCATTTGGGTTGGGGGGAAAATTTGGAGTTTGGAGAGGCTGGAGTTTCGGAGAATGGGACGTGAAAAATGGAGGGATTTGAGGTTGTTCTCTGTTTTTTTTTGTGTGCGAGAGAATAAGGGACTAAGGGAGGGAGGGTGTTTTTTTTTTAAAACAAACCAACGGTATTTAACTACTTTGAGTTTTCAAAGATTCTCTTGAATTACTTAGATAATTGGAATATAAAAGTTGTCCTTCTCTAAAAAAAAAAATTAAAAAAAAATGTCCAACTAATCAATTTTTATGGATCAAATTGAATTAATTATACATTATTAAAATTATAAGTTTCGTCGTTAAAAAAAAATCAATCATATTTCTTTTGTCTCATAATATTTTATTTTTTAAATATGTTTAAAAATAAGTGTTGCAATTCTTTAACTAATTTCTAAATTAAAAGATAATTTTGATGAAAAGTTTACCATGACACAAGTAGTAAAATATATAAAAAAAAATATATTATTTTTAAAAAAATTGACAAGTCTATAATTTATTTTTATTGCCAAATGAAAAAAAAAAATGTAACGGAGCATTATACGTCAAATATGAAATTGACAAAAAGAAAAATATTGTATTTTCAATTTAGATGAAGATAATGCGTAAATTACTAAATTTATAGTATTCTCCGGTCCGGCGAATGAGCATAATTCATTATGGCACACATTTTTGTCTTTCTTGAAAAAGTTAAAGGGTTTATTCTCTTTCTCTAATTTGTATTTTAAATTGGATTTATTTTTATTTTTATTAATGATAGATAAAATATTATTTAGATTAAATTAATTGACCTATAAATAGACTCTCGCGTGTCTAAATATATACTCCCTCTGTCCCATAAAACATTACCCCTTTTACTATTTTGGACGTCCCACTTTAAAGTCCCACTTTTCTAAAAAGAAAAAAAAAATTACTATTTTCTCTACTCATTCTCTCTCCTCTCACTTACAACACTTTTCAAATTTACTATTCTCTCACTCATTCTCTCTCCTCCCACTCACAACACATACTTTAATAACATTATTTCTTATTTTCCGTTCTCAATAATAAAGGGGTAAAATTCTCCGGGACGGAGGGAGTACTATACAACTTGCCCCTACTAGGCTAATGGATTTCGAACTCAGAACCTTCCCTATTGGGAAGCTCTTACCAGAATATCGGGTACCAGAAAACCAAAAACCCTAGGGGTAATAAAACTTAGACAAAAATTTATGTGAGAACAGGGATACCCGTCTCATTCATGAGACGGGTCATTCCGACCCGAAACCCGCTCCTGCCCTTGCCCGTCTCGTGTAAGTATACACGAGACACATCTCGTGTGAGTTCACACGAGACACATCTCGTGTGAACTCACACGAGATGTGTCTCGTGTGAGTTCACACGAGATGTGTCTCGTGTAAACTCACACGAGATGTGTCTCGTGTGAACTCACACGAGATGTGTCCGGACTTTGGGTCATTCCGACCCGTCTCATTCATGAAACGGATATAACTGTTCTCATGGGAGATCAGCTCTAAAACTTATAGTGATTAAGCCATTCACTAAGAAAAAAAAACTTATTTTTTATAAAGAAATATAAAATTTATTGATTGACTAATCCAAAATTTGGATACATCAACTAATAGAATCAACAAAGACAAAGTGACAATTGCAAACAGACCAATTGCACTAATAAAATAAAGGATAGGGAAGACAAGTATTGTCCTTTGTAAGAGAGTTAAGTAAATATTCGTCAAACAGCAAAAGTCTAAGGGAGGCAATTGTAATAAACCCAAACTTAAATTTTGCCATGTTCCTAAACTTTAGCCGATGGGAATAATAACACATTTGATTCGTCCTATGTTATGACAAATATTAGCCCATAGGTTACAACGTTTGACTCTTTCATCCTCAATCCAACGTCCACTCTCAGATTCAAACACCAAAATCCATCTTTTCTCTTAAAAACTTGTTTCTGCAAATCATGATCATGTCTAAAAAGGGTGCCGTGATCAACAATTGTGGCCAAATTCAATGACCATTTGTTGAAAACAACTCTCCGGCCGAGAAGACGATATAGATTGCCCGATCATGATAGCCCGGTGGTGTCGTAGTAAGTTTTGGTTTGTTTTTGTTGCATTGTTTGTTCTTTGGTTCTCTTTGCTTCATGTTATCGATTGGTCTTCTCCTCCTATTCCAGCCACCTCCATTTCCGACCTTAACCATGCCACAAATTCAAATCCCCTTGCATCCTCCTTAGATTCCGATTCTGATATTAGTAGCGTAAAACCTGATATTGATCAAGATCTTGTTGGCAATATTTCACGCGTTTTTAGTGAAAAAATTGATGGAGCTGAAAGTGTTCATGAGAACGAAAGTGGAGAAAGTGTCGTAAATGATGATAAGATTGATGGGATTAAGGAGGAGGGTAAGAATGTCGCTGTTGAGATTGATTGGGTTGAAGATGTTCAGCAATTAAACGCTCTTCAGAAGGAATTGGAGCCATTAGTTGGTGGGAACGAAGAGGAAGAAGAGGATCACAAAAAAGTGGAAGAGACAATCAAGAAAGAAGATCCAAAGGTGGCAATTAAGCGTCCTTGCAATGGCCGATATGTTTATATTCATGATCTTCCTAGCCGGTACAATGAAGATTTGCTTAAGCAATGTCGATCGCTTAACAAATGGGCCGATATGTGCCAGTCAATGGTCACCGCTGGCCTCGGCCCTCGCCTAGGGAACCCTCAGAGGGTATTTTCAACTACGGGGTGGTATTCGACGAATCAATTTATGTTAGAAGTCATATTTCATAACCGGATGAAGCAATACGAGTGCTTAACAAATGATTCCTCCCTAGCGTCAGCCATTTTCGTGCCATATTATCCAGGTCTCGACGTGGCTCGTTATTTGTGGGGATTTAACACGTCGATGAGAGATTCAGCTTCGCTTGATCTAGCTAAATGGCTACGGGAGAAGCCGGAGTGGAAAGGTATGTACGGACGAGATCATTTCTTGGTCGCGGGGCGAATTACATGGGATTTTAGAAGAGGGATTGACGAGGAAGACGCATGGGGTAATAAGTTTATGCTGTTGCCGGAATTCAAGAATACGTCAGTATTGACGATTGAGTCGAGCCCGTGGAACAGTAACGATTTTGGGATACCGTATCCGACATATTTCCATCCGGCCAACGATAACGAGGTTTTCAGATGGCAAAACAAGATGAGAAAACAGAGGAGAAAGTCTCTGTTTTGCTTTGCGGGTGCGCCCCGGCCCCACCTCGAGGAATCGATTCGGAAAGAGGTGATGGACCAGTGTATAGCTTCCCGGAGGAAATGCCGGTTGCTGGAGTGTACTAATGAAAGAAACAAGTGTTTGAAGCCGGTGTACTTGATGAAATTGTTTCAAAACTCGGTTTTCTGTTTGCAGCCTCCCGGAGACTCGTTCACTCGAAGGTCAACGTTTGACTCGATTCTAGCAGGCTGCATTCCTGTTTTCTTTAGTCCGGGGTCCGCCTACGTTCAATACTTATGGCATTTGCCTAGAGATTTTTCAAAGTATTCGGTTCTGATACCTGAGGATGATGTGAAGGAGAATAAGGTGAGCATCGAGAGGGTGTTATCGGAAATTCCTCGATCGAAGGTTAAAGATATGAGGGAGGAGGTCATAAAGCTTATTCCGAAGGTGATTTACGCGGATCCGAGGTCGAGATTAGAGAAGCTGAATGATGCATTTGACTTAACCGTGGATGGAGTTCTTGAAAGAGTAGAAAATTTGAGGAAGGAAATTAGGGAGGGGAAGAATTCAAGTATAGAAAATGATGAGGAAAATAGTTGGAAGTATTATTTGTTTGGGACAACTGAGAAACATGAATGGGATCACTTCTTTCGCAGGACAAACAGAGGGAGATATTGACTTAGTTTCTTTATTACTTTTTTTTTAGCAGTTTTATTGAAGTTGTACAAAGCAGTATATGAAGTTCGTCCCAAAATAAATTTCACATTTTTAAATTAAGAAACAAATCTTAGTGCAATTTTACCGTATTACATTGCAATACAACGTTGACAAGTCAAATACGACATTTAATATATTTATTACAGGGCGGATGTCAATGTAGGACGGATGTAGTAAGATTTATTGACAAGTCAAATGCGACATTTATTATAGGACGGATGTAGTAAGATTTATTAGAGGACAAATAAATATCGTCAAATACGACATTTATTGTAGGATGGACGGACGTCAAATATGACATTAATTATACAACGGATGCAGTCAGATTTATGATTGGTCAGAAGGAGTCTGAGATTGAGTTCTTGCTAGGGGTAGTATCAGTTTTCAGTTCAATTCCTTTCCTTTCTGGAAACCCAGCTTTCAAACATCACTTTCATACATCTCTTCTAATGTTCTATATATGCACACAATACATGGAGGAAACATCATATGGAAAGAACTGAAAAGGATAGACAAAGATTATAGAAGGAAAAAAAAATAAAAACAGAGATTTTCCAAGAATTTTGGAACTTCAAACCCGATATAGAAAAAAAAAATGAAAAGCAAACGAGTAGAAACTAACTGTCAATGTCTACAAAATATTTGGAACCTGAGAATCCAGTCTCTGCTGCAGTTCCTTGACCTTCAAAGAAAGTTCAGACTTCTGCTCCTTATAGCACCTCAGTAAATAGTCTTTCCCTTCTATGGCTTCCTTTAAGTCAAATACTTCTCTTTTCAGCATCTCAATTCTCTCCGCTTCGATTCTCCCCTTTTCTGAAGAGTCCAAACTGCCCTCGACGTCTATATACCCATTTGCATATCCATTTCCATTGGGACCCACTTGTCCCACACAATGATCTGCGATTGCCTTCCTCAACCGTTGGATTTCTCTCTCTGAATCAAACAGATCTCTATTGGCAGCGTCCAACAATGATTGGAGATGGGTAGAATGGGAAAGCTGAGCACTAAGAGAATTCTGCAGTTCTGCAATCTGATCTTGCATCTCCAGTATCATATCGTCTCTTCTCTTTAGTTGTTGTCTCAGCTTTTGAATCACTTCCCGCTTGCTGAATATGTCAGAACCAGATTCTGAGACACATGGGGAGTCTGAGCTATTTGAATGGTGAAATGGCTTCTGTGGTAACTCTAGACGGTCAGGGGAGGTAGCCCAAAGCACACCGTTACTTTTACCGTACTCAGGAGCTGTAACTGTCGCCAATGGGAGGGCCGTGTCAGGTTCTGTAACTAATTGGCCATTAGTTTGTGGCTTAATATCAGCAACACCTTCAGTTCCTATTTCACCAATACGAGAATATAAATACAAAAGAAAAGAAAATTACCACTATTATAAAGTATATATAAAAATTCCTACAAACCCACACCGTTGTCTATAGCTAGTCACTAGGCAATACTAGTATATAAACTGACAGACATGGATACTTTATATGATCGTATATCCAGCAGATGAATTGATGTGATGTGATTTGAAAATATAATATGTGATATGCTCATACTCATGCAAAAGCGAATCCAGCTCTAAGAAGCATCCTTCCATTTAGGGCTACATGTATGGGTATTATCCATGTAAAGATTATATAATATCACCTACATCCCATAAAAAGTGTCACACTTTCCTTTTTGGTCCGTCCCAAAATCAGTGTTGTGTTTCTAATAAGGAAATAGTCTTAGTGTTACAAAGTTTGACAACTCAACTGTGACACTTATCATGGAGCGGAGGGAGTGCTCAACAATCATAGGTATTATCCATGTGAAAGTTTTATTATACTCAAAATTCATTCATGGAGTAATATTAGTACTACTAAATAGGATGTTCCTGCGAAAGCAGAAAACTGCAAAACATGAAATGGACTTTAACCTGAAGGGGAAAGGGCGTATAGTGAGAGTCTGAGACCCAAGTTCAATACCTGAACTGCAATTGAAGCAACCTTCATCGTGGGGAAAACAGTATAAATTTGAATGAGAACGGCTGTTCCCGGACCTCTTTCTGTCTGCAACCTTTTCATTTCCTGCATTGCAAATAATTCTACAGAGTAAGATTTAAGGGCGAAACTTCAAGAAGAATATATGGTAATAATGCACATCTATCAGTTGACCTTTCAAACCACTGTTAGAATTTACTGGTTGCTTCGCGTCAAGAACCTGCTTGAGCTTGTATCCCAGACGAACCGATAATGTACTTAACAAAGCACCACCAGCTATGAGGATCCAATTTGGCCCCTGATCTTTATAATGTTTGGCCCTCTGAGAACTAGACATTGCATCGTTTCTTGGTTTCATTTCAAGAGCTATTGAAGTGATGGATGTAGAAATTCCGGAGCATCCAAATGTAACCTACATCGAAAATACACCATAATGCCATAGCTATCCATAACAGACAACAAAGGTCATACTGCAACAAAAAGGAGGCATGCCTTAAGATCTAACGAAACGTTTAAACAAATATCAGGAAGAATAATGTAATTTAAGCACTTCCTACAAAAAGAAATGGTGTTTCTTCCTAAGCTTGATTTACTCGGTAACTTTATGTGCACAATTCAAGAGAAAGGAACCTTTAAATTTATAATGGGAATTTGCCATTTTTTTACATTGTCATGTTGCCTACAATTCAAACAAGTCACAACAGTTCTTCTAACTAAACTCGAGGGAAAGTCTTAACAGTGAGAAGAATAATTTTATTACTTTACTTGCCATTATTAACAAATAGATTTTCTTACAAATAGTGTTCGAAATGAGATTTCTATTTAAGTGACAATAATTTCATACTCATTTTGTTTCTTCTTTCTTTTGATCCATTAAAGTGAAAAAATTCTTTAACTTTGAAATGTCAGTCAAATTTCAACCCTGATATCAGTAATTATGATATGTTATATTTCCAAATTACAAAGAATATCTGGAAGGAAAATGAATGGAAAGATTAGCAACATTCTTAATAAATTGAGTGACAATAAGAGCATAGCTGGTGAACATATCACACTTCGATCCAAATCTTAGGTTAGCTACTAAAGTGCACTTTAATATCAACGCCCTAAGGGTGGGACAATGGTAAAAACTGATTTGATCTAACATCGAGCATGTTGACGTGCATAAAGTGTTATATTATCAATGTTAGATGCCGATACCCTTGAAATAAATGGTATGAATAAATACATGAATGGGGAAGGTATAGTAGAGGTGAACCTTGAAATAAACTTTAAATTTTGATAGTAATGCTAACAAAAAGAAAGGGTTGACAGATGATGTGGCAGAGGATCTAGCTAAGAGTGACTGTCATAATAGGCATAGACAGATAAGTACATACTTTTATTACCATACATAGACTATATGGGCCATGTGGCCCCCTCACAACGACTTCTCATCATGGATACTACTACTCCCTCGGTTCCACTTGAAGACGTGTGGTTTAACAAACAGTCAAGTGAAGTCAAGTCAAGTGGTTGAAAATTGTTTAATTCTCTAAATAGCCCCTCAAAAAAATTCAAATATGGAGTTAACATTTGAATTCAAACAAGGTGGGAAATGAAGGTTAGTATAGCAATTGTTTGTGAAATGATCGTCCAAAAAGGAAAGTTACTTTTCGAATGGGACGGCCAAAAAAGGAGCACACACCTCTTCAAGTGGGATGGAGGGAGTAAGATAGAATAGAGATCACACAAGAACAACACTAAAGTACGAGTAAAGAACAAGGAGAAATTCTTGAGAGGAAGATGTAAGATAATAATATAGGTCTTAATGTTCGACTTAAGGTTCACAGCCTAAACCTTTCGCTTTACCATTTCCATATAAGCTTTAAGCGAACTGGCCTATCAAAGAGTAACAACTGTGCTTCAAGGCACATCACGAAATGAAAGTTTAACTTCCACATGTTAGATGAAATTTCACTAGCAAATATGCCTATTTACTTCTGCCATCCACGGGGAACAAATGAATCTACACCCAAATTGATAAGGCATACGTTTAAGGAGGAGCATCATTCTTAGACCTCAGCACAAAACAAAGCAGAAAAACTATAAGCAAATGCTTCGTATAATTCAATAAGGAAAAACATTAATCCAGACTGGCAATATTCTCCACATATAGTGACAGAATACACCAGCTGGTAACAATTATTGGGTGCTCAGGAAACAAAGCTTTAATCTAGAACCCTACATTCTAGCTACTATTCAAAATCCACGATTCATTCCCCAAATATGAATTGAACACGCAACAGATATCAGAAACCTTCTACATGGAATCATGAAACTGAAACAAACTCACAAAATACAAACACATGGAACGAGAATCGACATTGACTGAGATAGTGGATACCGGAAAGTTGAATTTACCTGATGAAATGATTGAGCCGGTCGGAAATGTAGGAGATTTCGGAAAATGATTGACCTTGAGAATGAATTGGGATGATTATGAGGAGTATGAAGATGTACTGTAAATTGATGGGTTGATTTGGAGTGAAATTGAAGTTAGGGTTTATGATGAGTAAATGGTAGAGAAAAGCCAAATATTCGTGCTATCGGAGGAGAGTGGAAAAGACAGAGTGTGGAGTGACGAGAAGGGCGCATGGAATCGAAAGGCAAGGCCGCAAGGGGCCTTCGAGGAATGTTAATTGGTTAAGTAAATGATGGAAACTAAGTTTTTAAGGCTTTTACCATTTTTGGGACTAATTTGAGCTACCCTAACTCACCCGGATTCGGGCCGGTACTGTCCGACTATTTAGCATCAGTCGGCAATAACGGCCGAGATGTACGATAATATGGTTGTTGAAGGAGTTCAAAGATTTAGAATATAATTTTACTTTTATTAATAAAAACAATCGAAATTCAATATTCGTTGCTCCTAATACACTAGCCCCAAATTCTATTTAATTAGTTTAGTGAAGTTAATAATTCCTTTCTTGTGTCATACTTTATTCAATAATGTTTATAAATACATAAAAAATATCATGTTACACATGATCCACTAGCGCATCATCACATTCACCCTTATTTGAAGTACCTACCATTTAAAACAATATTTTACTCCTATAATTTTTCCTTTGCTAACTGACAATAATAACAATGTGTTAAATTTAATATTAGTTTTTGTTACCTATTTCGGCTTTTCATTGTTCATTACCAAAATAAACATGACAATTATTTTTATTTATAATTTATATATTTTATGAGCTCATAATGAACAACTAGCGTTTGTAGTCCAACGGTTAGGATAATTGCCTTCCAAGCAATAGACCCGGGTTCGACTCCCGGCAAACGCATTTCTATGTTTAAGGGAACAGATTTTTTGTCTCTTTCTTTCTTGTTATCTTTATCTTTTCGTCATTACTTTCTTTTTTCAGAATAAAGTTACTATTTTTTATTTTTATTTTTTGTCTATATCAGATTAATTAAGCTTAGTTGTTGCTTTATTATTTAAAATATATAATGAAACCACTTGTCAATCTCGTAACAAAAACTCTCCGCCCACTTTCTTTCTTCTACTTTTCATACTTGCAACATTTTTTTTAGTATATAGAAACCTTATTATGTATTCCCCGCGTTGCAGTTTAATTTTCTTAGTTTGACTTGACAGAAAATATAAATGTTAAGTGAGTATGAAAAGTAAATTAGGAGAGAAAGTGGGTAGAGAGTTTTTATTGTGATAATAATAAGTGAGTTTCATTATCAATTTTAAGAAATAAAACAACTAAAAAGTTTAAAATGAGACAGATTAAAAAAGAAAATAATTACTTTAAAGCAAGACGGATGGAACATATCTTTTTCTAAAGTAATCTCTTTCTTAATTGCGTATGGTATACGCCGATAAATATCATTACGTACACGGTACACGCCGTCGACGAAGATATTTAACGTGGGAAGTGAAAACAGACGACAGTCTCAAAGGGCATTTTCGTCATATAAGAACAACACCGCATGAACATCTTTTCGAATCTGTGGCCACAAAATCCCACAGGTCATAATCTCCAATCCCTTACCTCAATTCCGATTCCCTCTCGCTCGTTACGCACACACTCTCAAATTTATGGCCGCCGGCACCAGCGCCACCACGGTCATCGGATCCACGTCTGTCGAATTGTCTAGGTATTCGCGAACCGGTGGCATCCCCTTCTCCGTTCGTATTTCCTGCCGGAGCAATGGCCTGTCTACTCGTAACGAGCAGAGTGGCTCTCCATCTGCTCAAACAGAAGCTCCGTCGTGTTTGTTCGTAGGCCCAATTGATTGTGCTAGTCAACAAACTCTCGAAGCTCTCTATCGTCAAGTAAGCTCAGCTCAGCCCAGCCTTTATGTGCTTCAATCTCAAATTTAAATTATCGTTTCTAAAAGAATTTAGAAGTCTTCCTTGGTTCCTTTTATAATTCCTCTCTTTCACATATTTGATTGATTGTTTTTGTAGGCACGGGATGCATATTACAGTGGGAAACCTTTGATTGTTGATGACATGTTTGATAGGATAGAGGTATGGTTTGCCATTCTTTATTCAGTTTCTGGTTGCAGCTCTTGGAATTTAGGCAAACATATTTACATAGAGAAATACGTCTGCAACAGTTAAAGTTGCGTTGGTACGGTTCAAAATATGTTGTCAAGTATCCTCGTTGTAGTCTCAGGAGGCAATCAACATATGCTGATGCTGAGGTAATATATTTTTTTATCAATCTTTGTGTGAATATCTCTGAATGCTTGTAAATACACGGATTACACGTACAGTAATAGTTTTCTCTGCTTGATTGTCATAGATACATGGACAGCATATACATTTCTATGCTTAATTGTGTTAGAAAATTTCAATGTGAAGTAGTTATAATCTAACTCTGTTTTTAATGATATTATACTCTAATGACTGATCAGTAACTCTGTTGGGTAGAAACTTTACCTCCCCCTTCTTCGCAAATTAAGAGCCCCTTATTCCTTTTTTGGGCCTCCCAAAAGAAGTGTCCTCCATCCTTTTACGCAAACAAAGTTTGCTTTTCTACCCAAGGTGAATGCTCCTATATGGTGGCCCAACCTCTTATTTTGGGACGGAGAGGGTATAAATTAAGAAAAGCCAAGTACATGAAGGTCTTGCCACTACAAAGTTTGGAAAGCATCTAGTGCATTCTTATTATGGGGTCTGGGAAGAAGCTACTGAATATTACCACAGCAAGCTCAAAGTCCATTTTGGTTTATCCAAAATTCCCTAATAAGAAGAAATAAACTCTGAAGTCTCCTGTCTCCTACCATGTTGTCTCTCTTCTCTGAAACTCAAGTTTTTGCTTATTTAGTTTGTTGGATGTAGGGCAGGAAGATCCCTCACAGGTTATGGCATTAGCAAGCGTGTGGCTCTTGTTCCTTGGTATTGGAAGTTCAGCGTGCCTTGTTCCTGTTATCTACACTATTGGCCATGCTTATATGGATGTACTAAATTCTGGATTTTCCAGCAGCAGCCAAGCTTCTATGTTAGGGTCTCTTGCCATGCTGAATGGCATGCTCTACATGATGCTGGGTTCTGTGATCGGTTTTCCAGTTGCTTCAGCTTCAGGTAAAGAGTTGTACTATATCACACTTATTTTCTCTGATTTTATGCTTTGTAACTTCTGAAATGGAGACATTTCCCTAAAGAAACCTATTTATTTGCATCTGTAATCTATTGAGATAGAGCATCATTTGTCTGATTATTTGTAGCATATCTTACAATTTATCATCCCTGCTTCATTTTGTACTACTGTGCCGTACTTCCAAGATCCTAATTAACTCTTACGACAGGATTAATTTCGTCAGCCACTGTCAAATATAAAACTAAAAGAGATGTGTATACCATCCTCTATCGAAGACAGTCATGCAGAGTTTAACATCCAAATGATTAGAGCTTAATTCTTGTAACTTTAAACTACAAAAAAAATAAAAAAAAAATTGTATCCCTCTGGTTGTGATAATTGGTGCATTTCTTAGTTTTGGAGAGGTATTAAATCTTTTCTTAACCTCTTTTCAGAAAATGGTTGTATGCAATAACAAACTGTTGTATGTAGTCATTTAAAGATTGAGTTGATATTGATATGAAGTCATTTTTTTTTGCGGAGAAACAAAGAAGGGTATCGTATTAGCTTTTTGAAGATGCATTTGCTTGTGATGCAACTATTGGGCAGCTTTCAGAATGTTGTTTTTCCAAGGATTTGATGCATCATATTTGACAGAAGCGTAGGTTTATTTTGATTTTTTGTTTGCTTGTTTGTTTCTCACAGTTAAAGCACTTCGACGCCTTTGGAAGAATGACTTGGTGGCACTAAAAGGTGCATGCCCGAATTGTGGGGAAGAGGTCAGTTTAAAGTGAATCATTAATGCTTGCGTCACTTTAAAAACAAAATAAAACATGTCCTAGCTGTATAGCTTTTATCCAGTCCATGTTGTATCTGCGTGTCCATGGAGAAGCTTGTAAGCGACCTTCATTCTCAAAATTCTGACAACCTTAGGCACCTTTTGGCTACAGGTATTTGCATTTGTGAGGTCGAGCCAGTTCAGTAGCTCTCCTCATAGGGCTGATTGTCACGTCTGTGAATGCTTACTAGAATTCCGCATCACAGTTGAGGTATGCTTGATCTGTTTTTCATGCTTGCCAACGATGATTTATGTAGGCTTAAAGTTATAGTTGTTTCTTCTCCTCTTAAACGGAAAGTTAGGACGACATGGCTGTTCTGACTTCACGTGGAAATTATAGAAATATGCAAGAACGGATCGGGTCCTCTCAAGAACTTTTACCCTCAATGTACCATTAGATGGTTGGCATGTATCACTGCTGCTTCATGCATAATTAACATGGTGATGGCATTTCCTTTTCTTGTGCAGCAATCCATTTTTAGAGCTGGTAAACAATGGGTTCATGGACGAATTTACTTGATCCGAAAAAGAGGAAGGAATAGACGGCAAATATGGACGTTATGACAATGGACGATAATCTTTGTGATTGTCAAAAACCTGTATACAGTAGACTGATTCTTTCCATACTCTTTTCGTGGTGGCAAATTTCCAGTGATGAGCATTCTCGGCAAAATTTTCATAATTGAATGTGCCTGATGTAATTTAATCTCAGATACGTGTTAAAGAATCTCAAATGTAAGTCCATTCAATAGAAACAATGTCAATGTAAAAGAACAGTATCTTTGTTCCTTAAAACATTCTTATTTTACGAGGTTTATTGTCGGATGCTTAGCAGAATTATGTTTGATGCATCTGCACCTATGCTAACAAAAACTCCTTAGGGCCCGTGCGATAAAAAAAAAAAAAACAAAACAAAACAAAAAAAAAAAAAAAAAAAAACGAAATGATAAAGACTACAGCTCAACTTAGCATTTGAATCAATTACTTGATGATGGTACATAAAAGAACAAGAGATAGTTCCTTCCTGGAACACAGTGATTCATTTATTAACTTACCCCTAACCTAAAAAGGTTTTATCGGAATCCTAAAAAAATGATAATCAATTTTCATCTTGTTGATACTTTGACACTATCAGAGAATCCAGTTGAAATTAGATCAACGTGCCAGAAAAAAAAAATGTATATGATATTGTACAATCAAGGAAATCAAAACTTGAAGTTCAACAATGGGAATTACGGAACTTCTTCAGAAGTGTCCCAAGCTGTATATTACAGTCCACGCAAGCTGAAAAGTTGACCATGAAAAGCGGAATGTTAGTAAGCGGGTAACAAGCACTTTAATTGACTAGCTTAGAGGAAAGGGATTTATCTAATACCAAAAACAGCGTAAATGAAGCAAAAAGCCCCTCTTGGAGAAGAGCACCGTGACCGCCAAATTCTTCTTCGTCAACCTTTAGAATCATGGCATAATAACCATAGATAATCGCAGATGATAATACCACAAAGCTGGAACAAATAAGAACAAATTGATTAGTAAAGCTTTCAACTTTAGGCCTAAACTAATGTAATCTATGGGCAGACAAACAATCCCCCAACAGCAAGTGGTAAGCAGAAACTCCAACCATTTAGTAAAGCACTAAACAACTAAAACATCACAAGATCATTGATCATAATAATACACTTGTTGACCAACTTTTTTATAAATGCTTCAACCAGAGATGTGGCCTTATCCAACAGTTAAATCTTGGATTAAATAGAGAGGTTTCAGCCTAAACACTTCTTCACTTGAATTGCTACTAGCAAGCATGGTCTTACGAGACTATGCCGATTCCACGTGAATTGCGTAAAGGAATTACCATGGCAGGTATGTTCTGGAGCACTATATTTGGCATCCAAAATGTGTTGCTATTTGTCTCCAGGTACGCCTCTTCTTCTCTTTTCCTCGACTCATCTCTTTCGCTCCCCTCCTTTTAGTTGATTAGGGTTTCTACCAGATCTCCACTCTTCAAATCATTAGGTTTCTTCAGATTTCTTCAGCATTGGATCTTGTAGTGATTATGGTTTATCAATGAAATGGGGTGTTAAATTTGTGGGTTTTGATCTGAACTGGGAGTCTTTTGCTTTGTGGATTCTGTTCAAATGTTGATTTGGGAATCTGGATCCTTTTTGTACTTGGATGTTTCTTTCAAAAAAAAAACGTCTGTAATTGATTTGATGAGGAGGGTATGCATACTGAACTATTATTACGTCTGCCACCACTGTTTTCACAGAACAGCCAAATGTTCATTAATGCTAGGGAGTTGTTTTTTTTGGTTCATTTTGGTTTAAACCTTTTATTGTTCAATTATAGTTAATTATTTTTTTGGACAAATGTTCTATAATATTTGTTAAGAATTGAGATATGATTGAAGTTGGAGTTGGTTATGTAGTGCCAATTTACTATTGAGTCAAATTTTCACAAAGTTTACCAAACATAGGAAAATGTTTTCTGAAATATTTTCTTAAATTTTACAAACAACTGAACCGAAATAATCCAATTAAGCAAGTGATAAATGACTATTTTATATACATTTATAGTGTTTTTAATACGTTGTTTACTTTAAAATTAATACCAATTAAGTATAAATTTAGCTTCTTTTATTTTATATCTTCGATTTTACGCTTGATTGGTATTTTGTGTAAATATACAGGTTTTAGGATCATATTTTGAAGTATAAGGGCCTTAAAGCAAAGCTGTGAAAATAGAGGGATCAAAATGGAAGATTTCAGAAAGTCAGTCCAGCCCAGCTACTACTCGGCCGAGCAAAAGAAGACCAAAATGAAGAGTTGCTGGAAAGCTGCTGCTCGGCCGAGCACCACCCTTGCCTCGGCCGAGCATAGGGGGATCAGAATGTGGAGTTTCTGCTAGAAGGCCTTGCTCGGCCGAGCACCTCCCTTGCCTAGGCCGAGCACCTCCCCTGATCAGCCAAATAGTGCCTTTTCCAAGTGTTGCACCCCCAGCCAAAAGGGCTATAGGACCTTTTGTACTCAGTTTTTAATATCCATATGGTTAGAAAATCATCTGAGAAAACACATCAAAATACTCTAGCAATTCATTGTATACAATTCATCAATTGCTCTTGGAGTTATTTTGGAAGATCGAAGCAATAAAAATTTCTGAAGTTTACTTTCAGCACTTGTTTCTCCTACGAGCATAAGTCTTTCTATTCCTATCTTCATTTTATTATCTTATGTTTGTTTTAATTATGGGTTGAGAGTAATCCTCCATTTCTTGGGGTTGGAAATTCAGCACAATGTAGTCAACCTTATTAATCATGTTTAAAAGTCTTGTTTACCTTTTCATAACCAATTCTTTTATATTGTTTCGTCACGCCTGCGAATATGATGACGTCCATAATTCGTATGAATCTTAGTTAATCAAGAAAAGGATCCCGGTGAAGAATCTTGATTAGCGGACCCATATAAATTGAACTAGGCTCCATTAATCACGAGAGTAGTTTAATGGCCTAGGGATGGTCCTTTAGTGGAAAATACGTGGACTTTTACTAATTTATAGGTCATCGAGAGATAGGGCATAATTAGTTTTAAAACACATGTGCAAAGACTTCGATTGACAAGTAATGCACAATTAAGCGTATCATCCTTGATTTATGAATTGAATTATATTTTCTGTAAACTTAATTTATTTTGTTGACTGCATGTTGTTTTCCAATCCCGAGAATGCCTTCATCTTATATAAGAGTTTAATTAAAGTAATATGTGCATGTTTTTAGTATTTTCATAAAACAAAACACATTTCCCCCAATCTTATTTTTATAATTTCTGTAAAAGCAAATATTTTTCTAAGTAAACCTTGTCTTTATAGGATCGACCCGTACTTGCACTTGATATACTATGTATAACCCGTGCACTTGCGGTATAAAAAGAACTGTTAGGTTTTGAAACGAACAACAAGCTACATAACGAGGAGCGTATTCAGACGATTTTAATCGATTCCTTTCATTTTACAGAAACATATTCCGAAAGTTATTTTTCGTGAAACAAGTGGGCCATAATGTGAGCATCATACCGACATGCATAAATATTTGCATGTGAGAGATTTGTGCATTAAAAACAAAAGGATCCTACTTGGCCTACGACGTGTGCAGCTGACAGGATATGGAGAATTCTGAAACAAGAAACTATAAAAGAGCAAACCCCGGTGCGCCAAGCGCTCCCCGCCAAGCGGGGGTTTGGGAGAGGGAACCATTTGCTAGAGCCTTCCCCTGACAATTGCCAAGAGGCTGTTCGCCAAGGTTCGAACCCGTGACCTTATGGTCAGAAAAAAACTTAGATTTGAGAGCTACAAGTCATCAATTTTCGTTTTTACATTAGGGGTCTGGAAGAGAGGGTGGAGGAAGAAGGTAGAATCTTGAACGACAATAATAACAAACTTTCTACACTGGTCTCGCATAAGAATGCAGCTTATTAATAGAAGCTAATGCAAATCAAATCAGTCTGGACTATCTTAAAAGAAATTTCCCAATAAGAAGTTGACATCTCAATCTCATAACTAATAAATGATTCTTAGCATAATTGTTTAAGGTTGTCTTGCATTGTAGCTCCAGTCAAAACAGGCTCACCGCATGTAGAATTTATGTGCTCACGGAAGAGTAAGAAAGATTGCCCAACCAATAAAATCAAGGGGGGGGGGGGAAGAGTTCTTCAGTTCAAAAGAAATTATATGGGCAAAATACAGAAATTCTCCTTTGATTTTTAAACGGTGTGGATAGGCCTCTCTGGTACCATATTAAGCACCTGATGGTCAAGGTATTGGTAGACGAGTTTTCTGAAAAAAAATATTCAACTTAAAGAGCAAATGCCCGCTCTAGAGACAACGATTGAGAACATTGCTAAAGAGGGCTGAAAATATAAGCCCATATAGATAGATGATGAATCTGAGATAGAGGAAGAGACATGGAAGGATCCAGACGACAATGACTACAAGTGATGATGATAGTGAATGACTAATAGATTAGTTGAAAATTAAAATATTTGATTATCGTTTTGGAAAATTTGAAATCACGTTTTAGCTAATTGTTCTGTCCCAATTTCGGAAACCCTTTGAGATCCTTTGCTTAGTTCGATGTTAGAATCATTTTTGAAAAGTTTCATTGTTTTGGCTGACGCCTCGTCTTAGTAATCTAATGGGTCTGTATATGAAATTACCGAACAATGTTTGCTCACCCTATACTATTCTATTTTCCTACCAGGTATGCCGTCAGATTGAAGACTAGTATTGGCTCATTAAAATGCTTATTTTATAGTTTTTTTTAAGAAAATCATGTTTATTTATATTTATGTAAAAAAAATCGAGAGTTGGTTTATGACGTTTGGATGTAACCCTAAAAGCTTAAGAGTTTTATTAAAATTTATTGATATTCCAAGGTTATCTTAAAATTGTAGCATACTTCAGATTTGGAATCCACAAAAATGGACCCGAGTTTTGGGTCGTTATTATAGGCTATTCATATGGTAAAGGAAAAGGCACTGATCCAAGTAGTAGCAACTATATTTGTTGAATGTAAGTTTGTACATATGTATATGTAGTCTGTCTTTGAATGACAAAGTAAAATTATGCTACAAAAAGAATCCATTAGTGACTCCCCAACGAATTTGAAAAATGTACCTGCAAGCCACTGATTCCACTAATAGTTTCTAAATATGCATTTTTTTCACATAAACAAGACAACAGTTTCAACAACAATGCAATATTTTTTTTCTCTCTCTCTCTCTTTGTTTTTTTTTTTTTGGGCAGTGTAAGGGATGGCGAAGATAAGAAGAGAAGTTGTTCTGATCAATAAAGCATAAAGTGTTAACTTACACGACAATCCAGATGCCCCCAACCAAAGGTATGGCACCCCACAATAATCCACATATCAGAGCAATTACTTGTCGAATCCAATGCAATACATCTCCCAATTGATCCTGTAAGAGGAATGCATAGATCATTAACAAAGATCATAATGCAATAAACAAGAGGCAATCAATTAATTATACCATGGTGACGAGGAGAATATCTCAAGGCTTGATATAAATTTCAAAAATCTTCTTTAATTGTTCAGCATGGTGCAATGTAATGAGTTGTTTATGAGCATTTTTGCACTCAGCTGGGTTTTCATGCTTCATGGATGAACCGAGCCTGAACTACCGACATAAGCTTACAATGGAGTGAGTTCGGCCTTCTTGGGTTAATCAAGGCAAAGGTAGGCTTGAACAATTGAGTAACAAATATGACTACTTAAGGTTATTACATAAAGACGGTGAAGTGCAGATGTAAAGATTATTTTGGCATAAATTTTACTTTTTTCCATAGGAAGGCACAAGTTAACTTTTGATCTTGTACCCAATGAGTAACTCAACATGCAACCATAGTTGTCAAAGGAGACCGCCCGCCTCGCTTTTATGGCACCTTGGGGGGTCGATCGCTTTTTTGTAGCCAAGCAGGCGGATGAACGCCTTTCTTCACGAGGCTTTCGCCTTGCTCGCCTTTTTGCCGCCTGCCTCTCGCTTTTTTGCATTATTTCCAGTCCCCTGTTTTTCAATTTTTCATTTACTTTTGCATGACTTTAGAACTTGATTTATTATCTTGATATTTTTTAAGGGTTTACTTTTATTTCACTTGCTTAAACTATTACTTGTTTTGTTGATTTGAGCTACGTAATTTTAATTCATGCGCCTTTTGTGTTAGAATTCTTAAATTTGAGGTTTAAACTATATTAGAATACTATTATATGTAGAATTTTAAAATTTATTTAATATTTTATTCATGTTCATAGCACATTTTATGCTTTGTTTATGTGTTGCATGTATATGGATATATATTTTCCATTTTTAATAATTTTTTGTTCTATTTTACTCCTTGCTCGCCTTTTTGCCGCCCGCCTCTCGCCTTTCGCCTTTAACACATATCCATACAACCATTGTTGTTCTCCGTAGGAACATGTATTGGTATTCACTTAAGAACCTTCTGAGGAATTTATGAAAAGGGGAAAAATTAGAACTCCTATAAATCCTATGCATCTTATTTTACTTTATCTAGACCGAGTGATTCACCGTGAAAGGTGTATAACAGGCTAGAGGAGAGCTTTCTTATTCTTAGCTTAAGACCCGAGACTGGCCAGGGTTAGTAGGTCTGAATAGTAGAGAAGTGATAATATTGTGAGGGGGTAGGGGAAGGCACAAGCAAACTTGGATAAGGGTGATTGAAAATGATATGAGTTTAATTGGATTGGATGAAAATATGGCATTGAATTGAAGAGGCCGGAGTGGAGATTAAAAATTCATGTGGGTGATGGGGGTTCATTTTTTTTTTTAATTTTTTTTTCATTTCCCCCATATATACTTATATATACTCCCTCCGTCCCGCATAAAAACACACTCTTCCATTTTGCATCGTAATTAAGGAAAAGTGTAAGTGGTGTAAGTGTTGTGAGTATGAAAAGTGAAGTGGGAGAGAGAAAGTGGGGTAGGAAATAGTAAGTTGATTGGTGTTGTGAGTGTAAAAGTAAAGTAGGAGAGAGAATGAGTGGGAGGAATAGTAAAGATTCTTTGCCATTTTAGGAAAGTGCATTCTTATGTGGAACGCCCAAAATGGCAAGAGTGCATTCTTATACGGGACGGAGGGAGTATATATTCTTTTATTATCACTATTTTTTTTCTTCTCTTCTTTTCCTTTTCTAAATTTTATTCCCATTTTTTTTTCCATATTTTCTTTCACGATGACACGTATGATGATTCATGTTAGCCGACCCAAAATTATTTTGAAACTAAGGCTTTGTTGTTGTTGTTGTTGTTGTTGTAAAGAGGTTTCAGATGATGGAGTATATTGTCAACTAGGGTTATGTAAAGGGCAGCATAATCAGTGAGCTTTATTCTTCGCTGGTACTATTATCTATCTCCTAGCCCAACTGTTGAAGTTTTCATTTAGTTTCAAAGAGAACAAGACAGGTGAAATTCATTGCTCAAAGGCAATTGTAACTTTCAATAGACCAATAACAAAACTGTGACCAACTAGGTAAAAAGAAACTGACATTGGCAAACAAAATCTCACTACATGCACCACAGATTCAAAAAATCATTAAGTAATACTCCCCCGATCCCATAATAAATGTACACCACTTTATTTTGGTTCGTCCCAAAAATAAATGTCACGCTTCTAAATAAGGAAAGAGTTGGTGCAATTTTACCATTTTACATGCAATGCAATGTACATATAAGTAAGCACGTTCCTTAAACATTGACAAGTCAATTGCACCATTTATTTCGGGACGGAGGGAGTAACCAAATAACATAAATAGGACTACACATCAGGTTGATCAATAGAAATAATATTTATTTATTTTAAGAAAAATAAGAAGGAAGAACAAAGTCAAAAAAACTATAAACTGAACCAATGTGACATTGTGAATCAAAATTCCACTTTCTGACCAACACAAATTTACTTCACATGCATAATTGCTACAGAAACTGTACGATTTATACTGTTTACATGCAAAATCCTATAATCAACAGTAACAATTGCACAAAAATCCTACTTAACTCCCGTAATATCCTCCATTATCAGTATGGATCGAGAACTAATTAAGTGGATAAATAATTAATCAATCAATTGAATAAAAAAATGAAGATAACGAGTACAATACAATACAAACCTTGTCCAAAGAAGCCTCTGGATCGAACAATTTAGCAATCTTGAATGGAGACAAGTGACCGTTCTGATGTTGTGGCTGCTGCTGTTCAAGTTTGAGCTTCGCAGATTTCCTCTCTTTCATACCTCAAAAAACTAATGATTATTATAAAATCACCTAGTAAAATCCGGGGAAAAAAATTGTAAAGAGAGCAAATTAGGGTTTTGATTTTGAGGAAGAGCACTGAAAATAAATCAGGAATTGAGAGGTGAATTAATAAATAAAAAGAACTTGGTTGGATCTAATTGAATAGAATAAATTGGAACTGAGAAAGAAAGAGTATTTTATTAATGGTTGATTTGTGAGCTCTTGCTAGTTGCTTCCGGCCAGTTTTCAGCTTTCCGTTTGGACTTGGGCTTTTAGGCCCGTACCATTAGCCCAATTGATCTATGCTTATTTTATTTTATTTTTTCATTTTTTTTTTACCGTGTACCAGTAATATGTGTTTTCTCTTTTACAATGTCCTAAGCCATGAGGCGAGAAGGGTTCGAACTTTAAAATTTACTGAGGGTGGGATTTGACTTTACTTTACCACTTGTGTACCAGTAAGTTAAGAAAATCAGGTCCAAAGTAATAGAGAAATAATGAATTTTTTTTTAAGCTTTTTTTTTTACTTTGTGTACCATTAAAATGTTAGGAATATCAGGTTCAGTTTGTCACAAAATTGAACTACTACTATGGTGCTACAAACCAAGATTATACTCAGTATTGCTCAATTGTGAAGTTATAATATGTTTATGAGTTGTTATCGTGGGAAACTAGTTCTAGGATAAGTTATTCTAGAACCTGTTTTGCGAAAGTGTCTTTTCTAGTATAATAAAGTGCTTGTTGTAATATAAACAAAGTGCATGATCTATTATGACACTAATAAACACATTTAAATTGGTTGTAATGTTAAAAAATCCGGAGATATTATTGAAAAATAGTGTCTGTTGTAGTGTTAAAAAGTGTCTGTTATAGTATTGAAAAGTGTCTCTTATAGTATTAAAAAATATCTGTTGTAATATTGAAAAGTGTCAAGTGAATTAAAAAACACATGCCTGTTGTAATGTTAAAATATGTCTCTTGTAGTACTCAGAAGTACCTTCTGCAGTATCAAAAAGTGTCAGGTGAGTTTCGATTATTTATTACAAAAGTGATATGCATGTTGTAGTGTTAAAATGTGCATGTTGTTGTGTAGAAAACTGCCTCTTATAAGTGTTAAAAAGTGTCTCTTGTAGTATTGAAAAATATTTGTTGTAATATTGAAAAGTTTCAAGTGAATTAAAAAACGCATGTCTGTTGTAGTGTTAAAATATGCCTCTTGTAGTATTCAGAAGTGCCTTATGCAGTATCAAAAAGTGCCAGGTGAGTTTCGATTATTTATTACAAAAGTGATATGCATGTTGTAGTGTTAAAATGTGCCCGTTGTTGTGTAGAAAACTGTCTCTTATAAGTTTTAATTATTTACAAAAATGTCACCGCACATTTTGAAAAGTTTTATTTATTTACAAAATGACACCGCGCCTATTTAAAAACACGTTCTACGCTCAGACGAGCGTAGAACACGTTTTACAAGAGATTTTCACATTGATTTTACCTTTAGAAAGTTACTTTAATGAAACTACCAAATATCGAAAATTGTTTTCTTAAGATTCACCAAACTTCGGAAAATGTTTTTCGAAAAACATTTTTATTTTCCGAAAAATATTTTTCAAGAAATCATTTTTCGGTGGCTATTTTTCGTGAAACAAACGGAGCCTTAGGCTCGCTTGTTCGGGAAAATATTTTTCGAAAAACGTTTTTTTTATTTTTCGGTGATTGGTAAGTATCAGAAAATGAAAAAAAATGTTTTTCGAAAAATATTTTACGAAAAATGTTTTCCCACAACTTTTTCTAATTAAAATGATTTACGGATTTTTTCTAAATAAAACATTTTTCAAAAAATGGTAACACCCTCGTACACACCTAACTTTTCATACGCCCAACACATTACCCACCCCATATCAACCACCTCCTACCCCATCCCCTCATAAAAAAATTAATTATATTAAAACAATTCCCCCCTCACCACCACACACACACACACACACACACTATCGGGTCAAAAAAAATTATCATTTTAAATTTCACACATTATCGGGTAAAAAAAATTATCATTTTAAATTTATTTTTAACAACTCCCCACTGCCACCACCACCACCTTAGGGTTAAAAAATATTTTTTTATTCATTTTAAAATTATATTTTAATAATTCCCCCGCTCCCAATCAATTTTTTTTATTCATATTAAAATTATTTTATAACAATTCTCACCACCCCACCCACCCACCAACCACCAACCCCCCTCACACGATCAAAATTTTTTGTACTCATAATTAATTACAATACAGGGTACAAAGTTAATATTCTGTTAACGTTTCAGGATTTTTAACTAATTTTGTTAGAAAAATTTCTTAAATGATCACGTGCAAGTCACGTGTTATTTAACAGAGGATGTTTTTTAACACAAATTCTTTCGTTGTTGTTTTAATGCAAATTAAATAAAAATAAATTAACCATATATTCTTTCAAATGATTTATAACTTTATAAAATTGCAGAAATATCCTTGTACCCAAAACAAAACATAACCCCTCATTTCCCCTCTAACACACACACACTTTGTCTTTCTCTCTCTTTCTCAATCTTGAGCTATATGACAACCCCCAATAACATATAAAATTACTCAATTGGAAGCAAAACTTCATTTGTTCTAAACATATGCAAAGTAATCCAAGATGGATTATACCTCCTCAATACTAAATCCCTAACCACCTTAAACCCATCCCTCTCCAACGTCGCCTTCAACTTCTCCACCTTCTCCGCCACCACTTTCTCCGTCGCCACCCCAATAAACACCTCCACCCCATACTTCCTCTCTCCAACCTCCCTAATCACCACCCTCTCATCCACCGGCCTAGGCGCATCCTCCGCCTTCATATACTTCTTCGGCAATATAAATTGTATCGTCACCAACATCCCCTCCTCCCCTTCCTTTGTAAACATCAGAGACATCATCGCAATCAGCTCCGACGATAATTTTGTAAATACAGGCGATGTCATTACGATTGGTTCAGGCTTTGACAGCTTTGTGTTTTGTGGGTTGCCGAATGCACAGATGTATTTGGCTAAGATTGAGAAGCCGCCGTCTTTGTCGCCTTTGAATTAGGATGGGTCGTAGGTGATTTCAGCGGCGACGGAGGGGATGTATTTGCAAATAGCGTAGTCTTTTGTGGATTGGAGGACTTCGAATTTGGCTGTTTCGACTCTGATTTTTTCGAAAACCATGTACATTATGAGAAATTTCAAGGAATTTTGATAGATGGGATCATTTGGAGGTGGGTCAGGGAGGCAAGAGAGTTGTTGATGAAGGGGTAGGGGCAGAGGAGTTGGTGAGGCGGAGCTGGGGGAGAGGGGCAAGGAAGGCGGCGACGGTGGGTAGGGTTGGGGTGGCGAGAGGAGAGTGGAGGGTGGATATGGGGGGGTGATGCTGGGTGAGCTGATGGAGGTGGGTAGATTGGAAGATGAGGAAGAAGATGGGGTAGAGAGAGAAAGTTAAAGAGAGAGAGAGAGAGAGAGAGAGAGAGAGAGAGGAGAGAGCATGGGTAAGGGTTTTTTTTTTTTTGTATAAGGGTAGTTATAAAATTTTATAAAATTAATAAATCAATTGAAGGAACATATGGTTAATTACTTAATTTATTTTCATTTAATTTACATTAAAATAACAACGAAATAATTTGTGTTTAAAAACATTCTACGTTAAGTGACACGTGATTTGCACGTGATCATTTAACAGATTTTTCTAACAAAATTGGATAAAAATTCTGAAACATTAGCAGAATATGAATTTTGAACCCTATATTATAATTAATGATAAATTGTCATCTTAAAAACACCCCTATACTTTGGCGATCAAAAGATTATTCGCCCTTTTATAGCAAAACGGTTGGATGTTGGTCATTACCATCCCTGCAGCTTTTGTAGCAAAACGGTTGGCTGTTGGTCATTACCATCCATGCAGCTGCAGGCCAACCACTTGTGAATGCCTATTTAGCACTCATTTCATGTATTTATAGTCGAATTTAACATGCTAACTTTTTGAGATTATGGTAAAATTAAGATAAACAATATTCTCACAAGGAAATGAATATTATTAGAAAAAATTACACCAAAAACTAGTATACATGTTGACGGCGTTTTACTTGAAAAAGTCTGGATTCAGTTTTTTGCATTTGTAATCCTTTTGTCACATTTTTAAAGAAATTAGACCAGTTACTCTAACATCTATTAAATTATCCATTACATGATACATATGTGCAGGAGCGAATCTTGCCATATGGAGGACGATTCATGATTCCCTAACTTTTGTAATTTTTACAAATTTATCATTTGTAACTTTCGAATTTATTATATTATCCTATTGAAAGAAAAAAGAAAAATTCAGGTGATCTAGATCTGTCACTGTACACATGACTGTACACATGACACGCACATGCAAATTGTCGGGGGTAAAATCAACCATATACGTGTGCTCCACTCTCCTCCGGCTCCAACCGCTATCACCAGTTTCATCCTTGTCATGACCTTCATCGACATCCTCTCCGATTCTTGCCATCTCCGGCTGCATTCCCCATATTGGTGCACTCCCCTCCTCTGGCTCCAGCTCCAACTCCAACTCCAACTCCAACTCCAGACACGACTCCACCTTTCGCTCCAATAGCAAAACACACATATATGTCATATGCATCATTTACTATAAATACTAGGGACCTAAATCCTTTTAAAATATACCACAAAGACTACAATACTAACAAGCATATAAATTCAAAACTTTGTGCATTTTTATATTTCTATTATAAATGGTTGTAAACAGGATCACACCTCACATATGGATTGATCAAAATAATAAAGGCTATCCTATCATCATAGTCATTATCCATTCTTTGACTTGTCACAGTGTGGTTGGTCAATTTGATCATCTAAAGTTACTGCAATGCATAGTGGATGTCATTGTCTTCATCCATCACAATCACATGCACACCTCCCATTTAATTCAATTTTCAATTGGTCAATAGCTACATTCTCGCTGTCCCGTAATAATACTAACTCCCTCCGTCTCAATAGTCTCAATAGTAGCTTTTCATTTTGTTATTTTGGGTATCTCGTTAATAGCTTTCACTTTTCTTTTTTGGCAAAAGAATCTTCACTATTCCCTCCACTCATTATTTCTCCTCCATTATTTTAATACTCACAACACCATTATAATTTACTATTCTCTCCACTCATTCTCTATCCTATTTTCAAATTACACTCACATCATTTTTACTTCCCCCCAATTCCTTAATTTACGTGCTGCCCAAAAAATGGACAACTTTTATTGGGACGGAGTAGTATAAATGAGTTTAACACAAAAATTAAGGAAAAATATGAAAAGTAATGTAATGTGAATGTAGATAATTGAATAAAAAAGAAAAAAATAAAATAAGTCAATGATTATTATAAGTATAATAAGTGAATCTCACTTTTATTTTAAAATTTTACTTATTAATTTGTAACTATCGAACAACAATGGCTTATGTCACTATCACAAGGAGGGAGGAGTACATCGAATCTATTGCCATAATTTAATTGTAGGTTGTAACTGAAAGAAAGAGTACGAATTTGATCATAAGAATCTCTTGCATCATTTTTTTGCATTTTTACTTTTAACTCCTTCTTTCTTTGTCAATAATGCACATTATAAATGGTGGTTAATCTTATAATTAGTTGAATTAATTATTTTCATAAAGGATAATTTAATACGATGCAAGTGTATCTAATTATCAATTAATAAATATGAATTACAAATCTAGTTTTCAAATATACTCCCTCCGTTCACTTACATAGTTCACAGTTACTGTTCACGCGTGAATTAAGGCAAAAAATAATGATATAAATGTTGTGAGTGTAAAAGTAAAATAAGAGAGAGAATGAGTGGAGGAAATAGTAAATTATAATGGTGTTGTGAGTATGAAAATAATGTAGGAGAGAGAATGAGTGGGGTAGGGTTAATATTTTAATAATAAAAACTTTTCATTTTAGGTAAAAAAACAAAGTGTGAAGTATGTATTTGAACGCCCAAAATAGAAAATGTGAAGTATGTAAATGAACGAAGGGAGTATATACTTTTTGATATCTTCAAATTTGAATTTAATTAGGGTTTTCTTTTGTGCTTTGCAAATTTTGTTTTGTGTACTTGAGTTGCAGTGTGTATTGGAGATCTTTTTCCTCTCCAGACTTTCTACTCTCTCCGACTCACTTCAAGGGTTTTAGGATAGTATTTCACGTTTTTTAGAATTTTTTTTAAAATTGAATAAAAAATTGCAAATGGGTAAAAGATTAGATGAGAGAGAATGTAAAAGTTAAAACATTTAATCGTTCCCCCTCTTTTTGATTGGTTTTTTTGTAAATCTATAATACAATACAAGACCAATTAACCGTCACTTATCTACTACATAAGCGGTGGTTCAGATTGAAAGTTAGAAAAGTGATCCGACGACCCAAATCCTCCCTCCTTCAATCCGTAACTTTCCATAACCGTTTGTAACTTCCCATAACCTCCCAAATCCTCCCTCTCTCCTTCAACCGTCCGTAATTTCCTATAATCGTCCGTAACTTTTCATAACTTTCCAAATCCTCCCTCCCTCCTTCAACTGTCCGTAACTTCCTATAACCGTCCATAACTTCCCATAACTTTTCAAATCCTCCTCCCTCCCTCCTTCATCCGTCCGTAACTTCCCATAACTTCCCAAATCCTCCCTCCCTCTTTCAACCGTTCGTAACTTTTCATAACTGTCCGTAAATTTCCATAACTTATCCCATATCCGCCCGTAACTTCCCATAACTTTCCAAATCCGCACTCCCTTATTCAACCGTCTGTAACTTTTCATAACCGTCCGTAATTTTCCATAATTTCCCACATCCTCCCTCCCTTTTTCAACCGTCCGTAACTTTTCATAATCGTCCGTAACTTTTCATAACTGTCCGCCTCCCTCCTATTTTCCTTTTTACCTATTATTTCTTTTTGCAGATGACTGACGTTTTTTTAACGAATTCACTAAGATTTGATAAGATTATTTTTTTTAACAGAAAAACCGATTATAAATAAATGATCTTTTTTTTATTTAGTATACTCCTTAAAAAAAGGTTTAGGGTTTATATATACTATTTCTTTCAAAATAGTTTGAATTGGGTATTTTTTTTATTTATTTATGTGCATTCCAATTTGATTTATTTATTTTTATCCTTTATTTTATTAGGATCATTTATTTAAGGAGTGTATCTTAACATAATAATTACTATTATATATAATTAAAATTTTGAACGATTTTATAATCTTTAAAAAAATGATTTTAGAAAAAATGTTTGTACCTAAATCAATTAAAAAATCATTCGTCGTAATTACTTAAGTTTTTTGTTTCGAACCTTGGGTAAAAATAGGATAGGGAATGGTTATGGATTATAATTATTATTATTTATTTATGTGATTAAGGAGTTGGGTTGGGGTTACGAAAAAAGAATAATGGTAAAATGGGAATTAAGAAAATATTTTTTACTAATCCTCAATGGATAAAGGTCCGGATAATCGGCTTCCTCATATTCTCTACGACAGTTACACAAACAAATCACCCTCCATCAAATGTTGATTATGAAACAAAGTAATCATCAGGATATTGGGTATATATATATATTTTTTTTTTGGATGGGAGGAATGCGATTTCATCATTTCTTTAATTTGTGTACTGTCACCGTGTCAGTGACACGGGTAAGAGAATACTAGTCTATAATACAATACAAGGGGGGATAACCACCTCTTATCTACCCCATAAGTGGTGGTCCAGATTGAAAGTTAGAAAATTGATCTGACGGTTGCAAATCCTCCCTCCCTCCTTCAACCGTCCGTAACTTCCCATAACTTACCAAAATCAGCCAAGGTATTGTTTCTTTCCTCTGTTTTCCCTATTTTTCCTCTGTTTTCTCAAGAATTTTTATGATTATTGATTTATTACTAATGATTTTGCTTTCTCAATTGAATTACAGAATTAGTGGGTGATTTGCAGGGTGTTTCAAAAGACTTCTGGAGGAAAGAAAGTTCATATATTAGGGCTAATGAGAATGACCTCAAATGGGAATGAATTGGTTCATTCTTCTCTGCCTCCATTAATGGATTCTTCGCCTTATGTTAACAAATCCGATTCAATCCACGTGCACTGCTTCTCCAATCCGATCGATGTTGAAAGATCTTCCCGCTATTTAAAAAAAAGAACTTCTTCAGCTCCTACGGCTGCGGCTACGGCAGCGAGTCAAAGACACGTCGGAAATTGGGTAAGGAATTGCCAGTCGTGAAGGTCGATTTGTAGGGATCTTTTCGACACCGGATTTGCAGTTTAGGGTTTGTCTTTACTCTATTTAAACCCCTATCCGACGCCATCATCTCACTAAATACACCACCGCAACTACAAAAGATGCAAACACAAACAGATTAACACTAATTTCATGTGTGTTCACAAATTTACACAATAGATTCTAAACAAAATTCATCCTCAACAATATACACAAACAACACACGCTCAATGGTGATCGGATCTAGAAGAGGGTAGGAAGGATCGTGGGTAGGGAAAGAGCCGAGTAGGGTGAGGTGGGTGGGGGCGGCAGTTGTGAAAGTAAAATAATAGATTTTGGAGGGAGAAAAGAAGGGCTACATCCTAAAATTTGGTTGTGCTTTTCAATGCTCGACCGACCTCCATAATCGCCGGCAGCTTCGCTCATCTCTCCCATCCTCCAGCGAATAACACCCATGTCTAGATCAACATCCGACATTTCTTTTTTCTTCTTCAATTCACTCTGTTTACAGATCTGGCTTGAGTGACGAAGATGGAGAGACAGACGCCATAGGGTTAAGGCTCGAATTTGAGGGTCAAATTCAGATGTTGCGGGAAGGAGGTGACCGACGGGGAGAAAAATAGGGAGAGGGGGAGAGGGATAGAATGGTTCGGCCTGGATCGGTGGTGGTTGGGGGTCGACAGTGGGAATAAAGGGGGTAGGGGCGGCGACAATAACATGGAAATGTGATGGAGGAGTGAACGTGAAGGTTTTTATTTCAATCATATGTGAAGAGTTAGGGTTAGGTGTGGTTAAATTATATATAATTTCAGTATCTTCAGACCTTTATAGTTATAAAAACGATTTTCGGGGTCAATAGTTTAGTAGTGTACACTTTCATCCCTTAAAACTTTCGCCTCAGTCACTTTCATTAATTTTAAGAGCCAACTCAGCATTTTAGTGATGTCAACATGCCGCATAGGCATTTTGAATGGGAAAAATGACGGAGGGCCGACGGAAGGACGACAACAACAAAAAAAATGTGAGGTTAAGGGGGGAAACAAAAAAAAATACATTTCAGACTAAAACGAAAAAGTGACTATAAGTCAGGGACGACATACGTACTTATCTCTTATGTATTTTCGTGATTCGAATTTGAAACATAGAATAAAAACTTTAGGGCAAATTATGTTTAACCTCCCAAAGCATACATGCATTCCCATACGTTTTAGTTTACTTGACACCTGTTTAACCTCCCAAGGTTTCTACTCAATCCCACTTTACACCCTTAATCAAAATTCATTTAACCTAAAAATTAAATTAATAAAAAATTTAATAGTGTTTTTATCTTCTTTATTAAATAGAAAAATTAAAATATTAATTTTCATACAAACAAAGAATCTAAAAACTAAGTAAACTAAGTTTTATATTAGAGTTGCTTTTATAAAACAAAATTTTCTAACGCAATAGGAAAAACGAGTTTTTCAAATCGTGTTCATAATCATGCGTCTCTATGGCTCGCTTTCTCGGCCGCCCTCTGTATCAATGCCTTCATCACCTCGATCTCACGCCGCCTCCGTCACAATGCATTGGCACTTAATTGAAGGATATTTTTGAATTAATCTGACTATTTGTCTCTGAAACTTTGATTTTGTTCAATTCAATAATTTGGATCCCACCATCTTTTGGATGGTAGCCAGCAAGCCAGTTTGATATTTCGTTCAATTTGACAATTGCATTTTTTTAAACACTTTTGAAAACTGTAAGTATCATCAATTAAAAATGTCAGTAAATGTGTAAAAAGATGTCAGTGCATGTGATTCATAACTTTCGGTTAATCTTAACACATCCCGACACTATTTAAAAATATAACTGATATTTAATACTATCACAGAAACTCTTTTTACCCTACCACTCTCACTCTTTTAACACTAACACTCAAAAATATAATCGCTGACACTCTTTAACACTAGCACTGACACACAAAAACACTATTACCGGCTAGGCTGTGCAAAAAAATCGTGAAATCGGATCGGAGGATAGAACCGGATCAGACCAATAAAAATTGGACCTAACCAATAGTATTAATAGATTTGCCCTTTTTTGTTGTTTGATTATTTACAGTGTGATGATAGATATTCTGCATTTTTAGGATCCTGATCTCAACCACACTTTATTTATGTCATACTGTCACCGTGTCATTGACACGGGTAGGGGAGTACTAGTATTTTAACATTATAAGACTGTTCAAAATTTGCCATTTATAGGATGAGACTTTTAGTCTGGAACGGATTAAAAGGGAAAGTAGAACTCTTGAAGTGAGACGAAGAGAGTAATTTTTTATCTTTGCATTACTTAACTAAATTATTTTACCTATGAATCCTTAATCTTGGCTAATTAGACATTATTTGATATTTTTGTTAGACTGCTCTTCATTTAGCCATTAAATATTGCTTATGTGAACGATAGCATCATTTTTTTTTTCATATGTGGCACTGAGTAAATCAAGTGAAATGTCGACACACGGAGATTTTAATGAAATTTTCAAATAAGGGGATAAAGTGTAAATGTTTGAAAATAAATTTATCTAAAACTACCCACCACAAACACAACCTCACCATCACCACCACCACCATCATCATCACAGCCACTGCCACCATCATCATAATAAGAACCACTACTACAGTCACCTCGACCATCACTACCACAACCAAATTACCAGCACAATAGTCTCATACTATAAAACAAAAAATATGGTTTCCCCAGCCATAACACAATTTCAAAAAAAAAAAAGTCATGGCTATTCAGGCGGTCTACCTCTCCCCCTTTCCAGATCTGAGAAAAAAAGAAGTTTCGCACTCACCGTCGGTTAAATCAACGAAGGAAAAGGAAAAAGAAAAAGAAAAGAGGGAGGGAGGGGGCGTCAGCAGGGGACTTCTTCTCTAATTGTCGGATCCCCTTCCTACTCGGTCGCTGCTTTCTCCCCCAACATCACGACATCATTTTCGCCTGCAATTCCAAAGTCGTTTAGGTGGTTTAACACTCCTGTGAAGATATTCAGAAGCTTCAGCTTCAGCTTCTGTCTGAGGGAGCGTCCGCTCCCAGGAGGGGGAGCACCAGTAACGACTCTAACCCTAGGCACCCATTTTAGTATCATATTATATCTTTTATATTAATTGTTGACTTTATGTACTTTTAATATTATTGTTAAAATTATGTGTTCATTTTATATTCTTGATTTCTTATAATAGGATGAAATGATTGGGAAATTAAATAATGTTCTCGGGAGAAGTATAATAATAGAAATTGATAAATAAATAAAATGTGGGTAGTTAGACTTCTTTGTGTAGGGGATTTAATTATATTACTTAGAATTTGAAGAACCTAGTGACTTATTTTTGAAAGCCTTTCATTATTTGGATATGGGGGGGCCATATCCCCTATTTTCCTCCCCTCCTTCTTCATTAGTCAAAAGCCCCTACTTTTTCCCACTCCTCCCATACTTCCTCCATCCTCCCCAAATTCCCTCATCATTTTTCTTACTTCCTCCAAAGAACTCCCATGGAAGCCTTCTTGAAACTCCATTTTCCAAGTTCCTAGAACCTTCATTTTTCCTTCATTTTCCAATTCAATTGTACTTTTGTGCTTGGTGCATCTAGGGGAATTAATCAAGCTAAGAAGATCATCATTTCATCCTAAAATTCTAAGGTAAGTTATTATGATTTCCTTCTAAATATTGTTCACTTTATGTGTTAATGAATATTTTGTGAAAAGAAAATGATTGTGATATTTTTAAATAAGATTATTTGAATAAAATGGGTTAATTAAGGATGAATTGATTTTTAGTATGAAATGGGGGGTTTAAGTTGGAAGAATGAGGGTATAAGAAATGTAAAAGGTTAATGACTTTAATGGAGTTCTTGTATATAGTTATGTTTTTCTTATTTTGATTTGGGAGATGTAAGGAGTATATCTCATTTGGTAGAAAGAAGTAGAAAAAGGACTTGTTATACTTTTAATTTTGTGAGTTATTATGATCTTTCCTCCTATTTAATGTTAATGAACTATTGGGTGTTGTTATTTTTATTAATGGTCAATTGATGCTTAGGAAATCTTCTTGGAGTTGATAAATGGGTTAATGATAAAGAATGATGTGGTTTAAGAAAGTTTATCAAGAGTGTAAGAAATTGGTGGAATTAGTTTTAGAAGATTGAACTTGAAATGTGTTAGTAAAATGGGTTGAAAATCTTGTGATAAATAATTTATGTTTATATTATTTGGGGTTTAAATGATTGAAAATGAGGTTTGTAAAGTTAGAAAATCCTCTTGGTATTTATAAAAATAAGAAAGATTATAAAGGGAAAAAGAGTTTATGTGAAAAGGAATTTGAAATTTGAGTTTTGCTGGAAAGTGGCTTGGGCGGTCGCCCATAGGGGGCTTGAGCGGCCGCCCATGTGACCAGCCTTTGGGTTACCTTTTCTTCCTTCTTGGGCGGTCGCCCATGGTGACTTGGGCGGTCGCCCATGTCACCAGAATCTCCCCAGTTTCCTTTCTTGCTGATTTTCACCAATAACCTCGTGGCTTGAATCCCAACCATTATAAATTAGTAGAACCTAGTCCAACTCGGATAGAAATTAATCCTTCTTAACCTAAGTTAAAGTAGAATACCTTGGCTAGGCCATGATGTCTTATTTGGTCAAAATGGAATATTGGGAATAGTTAAAAATTAATTAGAAAATGGTGGATAAGCTTGATTTGTGACTTCACCAAAGTGGTTCAACTTGGGAAGTAGGTCTTGAACTTTTATTAATATTATTCGAGGTTGAGTATTGACTTCGTAAGAATGGTTTATGGTTTAGGGTGGCCTTACTTGCTTCCATACCTTGGTGATTAGTTGATCAGTGTAGAGACAATAATCACAATATTGTGTTAGTTAGGAATGTATATGTGTTACATCAATATATGGTCTCCCAATTGTGGATTATTTGGTATATGGTTGTATTGTATCCCAAGTGTGGATTATTTGACACGTTGTTATGTTATTCCAATGTGTGGATATGCTTGCTATGTGGTTGCATGGTTATCCCATTTGTGGATTTATTTGTTATCATTCATATTTATTGATGATACTATACATAGTGTATTACATGATTGTTGCACTATGGTGTTGATTTGCATGAGTATACATTACCATGTTGATATATGATTATCCCTTTTTGTGGATTTATTTCAAGTATCTATTATGTGCTTGAACGTGTTGATATTCGGGGGTATAATGGAATTCAATCAATTATTGATTTGTTCTATAAGTGATTGAAGGTTCATTATACCTGTGACCGTTCCCCTCTGTGGCCAAAGTGGGTGTCTTAACGACCGTATTGACCCAAAAGCTTTAGGGACCGTTGCGATTGGTGATTAGGGGAATGCTTTTGTATTAAGCCTAAAGCTTTACGATAGCGATATTATTGTTGGATACTCTGATGTAGGTATCTTTTCTTATATGGATCTCTGGAGTATGAGTCCTATAAGAGGTGAATGTGCTGGAGGCAGTTCACCAAAGAGAGGAGTTTCACTCCCACGTTGTACGACTTATTGTTCAGACGGAAAAGGTAAAATGAGGTAACGTAAGGTGTTTACCGCTTTCATAATGTGTTACGTGATACCATGCTATGTGTTGCATCTTATTTGGCATCTTGCTGCATTCATAATAGCTTATTGAGATTTATTCTCACGCCTTCCCTTTACTTGCTTTAGATTGTCTTGAGACAGGTGACCTGAACCAGTGAGGCCGGGGAAAGAGTTTGAACTCTTGCTTTTGGGACTTGTCCGGATAGGTATATGAGTGGGTTGTCGGAAGTCATATTTAAGTATTACTCTTTTATAAGTTGTTAGAAAAACTCTTTTGTCAACAATGTTAATTAGGATTTTCAATGTAATTAATCAAGTATGGTTATTAAAGTATTTGTTTAAATCCCTCCAAGTGAAGATATTATTATTTGATTTTGTTTATAGAAAATTTAGAATTGGTTTTCTTGTAAAGGCAAATAAAAGATTTAAAAATATAAGATGGGTTTTCTTAGTTTGAGCTTCTCAAGCTCGGGACACGCGTTAGGTCTCGGGTTGGGGTGCTCACAGTTGGTATCAGAGCTTAGTTTAGAGGTCAAGGGTAGATGTCTAAACTAAGGGGAAGTGTGTGGTAATTGACGCCGAGTGTTTAGTGCAGGAGTTTGTTCTAATGGCTGGAAACAATGATGACCAGCGAAAGGTTCTAGAAAATGAAGGATGTTTAAATTGTAGCCTCATAGTCATGGTATTTTAGTAATGAATTCAAATGGTCTTAGGTTGAATATGGGAAACGTTGCAGGTGGGTTGGTGCATTTTACTTGGGTAGAAATTTGTTAAATTAGATGAGATGTGGTATAGTGAAGTTTTGGTATAGTATTGATGTTAAGAAAAATGATTTAAGTATGTGGTATTATTTAGGGTCCCTTTTAATGAAGTTGGCTAAGTTGTAAAGTTGTTGTTATGTGTGTTGTACAATGCTATTATTACCGTATAAATGATTTTTGATAAGTTTGACAATTTGTTTGGCTGTTGAAATAATGAGAAAGGGGTTTGAAAATGAGTAGAGTGATGGTTTGATCAAATATAGGTTGGAATTGAAAGAGTATTATAAAGGTTAATATATGGTGGAGAGAGTATTGTTGGGTGGTTTGTGATGTGTAAAAATAATGAAATAACTTAGGTAGTGGGTGAATGAATATATCGAATAGTGATAATAAGATATGGTTTAATGTGGAAAGATAGAGTAATAAGGTTATATGGTTTGGAGAAGGTATGTGGTATCATTCGAGAACCTTATAATTAAAGTTGACTCAATAGTATAGTTGTTGTTGAATTATGGTCATATATGGTATATGATGTATTAGGTGATATACATGGTGGTTGTAATGGTTAGTCAATTAATAGGGCTTTGGAAATAATCAAGAAAGAGTGGTTTTGGAATGAATGTGGTAAGGTTGATATTCAAAGTTATTGGGAATTCTGTATCCATTTTAGTTAAGTTAGAATGATCATGGAAGGATTTGAAGAAAGATCTAGTAATAACAATATTATCTAGGTTAAAATGGTATTGTAAAGTGAAGGTCTAAGGTCGAGTATGTGTTTCGGGCCTAGGAGAGATAGATCCCTCAGAGGTCACTAGAGGTATATTCCCTGTCTCAGAAGTTAGGGGTCATATTTTATAGATCCTATTTCATATCATTATGTGTGACATAGCATGTTGCTTCTATGTGCCATACATTGCTTGAGATTTTGTTTTATTGTTAGAGGATTCTGCTCTTATGAGAGGATACCTTGAATCTCCTTTGATTACCACGATGGTGATGTGGTTATAGCTGAGCATGTATTGCCAGCTGATTTGGTATTATTACCGATTTGTGATTATGAGATATACTTGACCTGGATGGTTAAGTAGTGTTGTGTATTGGTAGACTATCATAATTAATGAGTCTCCTTTTCTATACCTAATTTGATTATATGGGTATTTGATATAGATAAAACCTTTATATGATATTCTTGTTATATATGCGTTAAAGGCAGAAAATTTTGATTAAAAGCGTGAAGGGTATTTGGTATGTGCTAGACTCGAATAAGGAGTCCCTCAAAAAAAAAAAAAATAAAAAAAAATTATGTGCTAGTTGTGAATAGATGGTGAATATGCTTTCATCGGAGTATTTCATGTGTTGATTCTGAGTATGATAAGCTAAAATTTTGAATCTTTATCTTGATGGCTTTATGGTAATTATGATGGATGACCTTTCTGTTTAATAGAAGTTACGAGAGGATCATGAAGATCATTGGCGAACGGTGTTATTTGCCTTTAGTGAGAGGTCATTGTTTGAGAAGATTAGCAAGTGTGAGTTGGCTTGAGAGGATTCCAAATTTTGGGTTCTATAGTCTTAAACTCGGATGTTACCATGAATCTTGTGAGAATTGAGTCCGTGATCTTTGAGTTAGCAAGTGCTACCGAAGAAAATTTAAGGAATTCTTGAGAATTGTAAAGTCGTTGCTTTAGTTAACTCTAAAGGATGTATAAATGGTGTAGGATGTAATAAGAATGAATCATATTGATAGAGATGGAGAATAGATTGACTATAGGTCCGATCCTTACCTTACTTAATGGATGTGAGGACTTTGTGAATTTTAAGTGCGTATTAAAGGAAGATTAGGTTGTGATATTATGCAAAATGGGAAAGTGATAGCGTATGTTTCGAGGAAGTCAACTTAGATAAAGTGGAATTTTCTTACCCTCTACCCGAGAGTGGTTGCAATTGTTTTGCGTTATTTAAGTGGAAACTCTATCTTTTTGAAGCTCTCTTTTGGATTTGTTACCGATCCTAAGAGTTTGAAGAATTTAGTTACTTGAAAGGAAGAGATTAGAAGACTATCTAGATTCTTGAAAAATAGGTTGTGTGTGGTGTGATAGACTTCCTTTCAAGTTGAGAAGTTATTTAACCTTAGCAAATTGTGGATAATAGCAGTTTTAGTTTAGCATTGAAGTGGTACTGTGTGAAGCTTGGTATGGAAAAATCATTTGCATGATCCCTCGTTTGTATGGAGTTCTCCCACTAATGATGATTAGACGGATAGGACTTATGCGGGAGAACCGTTGAGAGTTATTAGAATTATAGTTTAGGGAATTGAAATCCTAGGGTATTCGGGTTGTGAAAATGTATAGAAGAATCATGCCGTTAAGAAAACTATTTGGAAGTTGTAATTCGAAATGCGTGAGAGGTAACCTTTGTTATTGATCCTTAAGGAAAGCCAGTTTAAAATTCGGGACGAATTTTCTTTAAGGGGGAGTGAATGTAACGACCCTAACCCTAGGCACCTATTTTAGTATCATATTATACCTTTTATATTAATTGTTAACTTTATGTGCTTTTAATATTATTGTTAAAATTATGTGTTCATTTTATATTCTTGATTTCTTATAATAGGATGAAATGATTGGGAAATTAAATAATGTTCTTGGGAGAAGTATAATAATAGAAATTGATAAATAAATAAAATGTGGGTAGTTAGGCTTCTTTGTGTAGGGGATTTAATTATATTACTTAGAATTTGGAGAACCTAGTGGCTTATTTTTGAAAGCCTTTCATTATTTGGATATGGGGGGCCATATCCCCTATTTTCCTCCCCTCCTTCTTCATTAGTCAAAAGCCCCTACTTTTTCCCACTCCTCCCATACTTCCTCCATCCTCCCCAAATTCCCTCATCATTTTTCTTACTTCCTCCAAAGAACTCTCATGGAAGCCTTCTTGAAACTCCATTTTCCAAGTTCCTAGAACCTTCATTTTTCCTTCATTTTCCAATTCAATTGTACTTTTGTGCTTGGTGCATCTAGGGGAATTAATCAAGCTAAGAAGATCATCATTTCATCCTAAAATTCTAAGGTAAGTTATTATGATTTCCTTCTAAATATTGTTCACTTTATGTGTTAATGAATATTTTGTGAAAAGAAAATGATTGTGATATTTTTAAATAAGATTATTTGAATAAAATGGGTTAATTAAGGATGAATTGATTTTTAGTATGAAATAGGGGGTTTAAGTTGGAAGAATGAGGGTATAAGAAATGTAAAAGGTTAATGACTTTAATGGAGTTCTTGTATATAGTTATGTTTTTCTTATTTTGATTTGGGAGATGTAAGGAGTATATCTCATTTGGTAGAAAGAAGTAGAAAAAGGACTTGTTATACTTTTAATTTTGTGAGTTATTATGATCTTTCCTCCTATTTAATGTTAATGAACTATTGGGTGTTGTTATTTTTATTAATGGTCAATTGATGCTTAGGAAATCTTCTTGGAGTTGATAAATGGGTTAATGATAAAGAATGATGTGGTTTAAGAAAGTTTATCAAGAGTGTAAGAAATGGGTGGAATTAGTTTTAGAAGATTGAACTTGAAATGTGTTAGTAAAATGGGTTGAAAATCTTGTGATAAATAATTTATGCTTATATTATTTGGGGTTTAAATGATTGAAAATGAGGTTTGTAAAGTTAGAAAATCCTCTTGGTATTTATAAAAATAAGAAAGATTATAAAGGGAAAAAGAGTTTATGTGAAAAGGAATTTGAAATTTGAGTTTTGCTGGAAAGTGGCTTGGGCGGTCGCCCATAGGGGGCTTGAGCGGCCGCCCATGTGACCAGCCTTTGGGTTACCTTTTCTTCCTTCTTGGGCGGTCGCCCATGGTGACTTGGGCGGTCGCCCATGTCACCAGAATCTCCCCAGTTTCCTTTCTTGCTGATTTTCACCAATAACCTCGTGGCTTGAATCCCAACCATTATAAATTAGTAGAACCTAGTCCAACTCGGATATAAATTAATCCTTCTTAACCTAAGTTAAAGTAGAATACCTTGGCTAGGCCATGATGTCTTATTTGGTCAAAATGGAATATTGGGAATAGTTAAAAATCAATTAGAAAATGGTGGATAAGCTTGATTTGTGACTTCACCAAAGTGGTTCAACTTGGGAAGTAGGTCTTGAACTTTTATTAATATTATTCAAGGTTGAGTATTGACTTCGTAAGAATGGTTTATGGTTTAGGGTGGCCTTACTTGCTTCCATACCTTGGTGATTAGTTGATCAGTGTAGAGACAATAATCACAATATTGTGTTAGTTAGGAATGTATATGTGTTACATCAATATATGGTCTCCCAATTGTGGATTATTTGGTATATGGTTGTATTGTATCCCAAGTGTGGATTATTTGACACGTTGTTATGTTATTCCAATGTGTGGATATGCTTGCTATGTGGTTGCATGGTTATCCCATTTGTGGATTTATTTGTTATCATTCATATTTATTGATGATACAATGCATAGTGTATTACATGATTGTTGCACTATGGTGTTGATTTGCATGAGTATACATTACCATGTTGATATATGATTATCCCTTTTTGTGGATTTATTTCAAGTATCTATTATGTGCTTGAACGTGTTGTTATTCGGGGGTATAATGGAATTCAATCAATTATTGATTTGTTCTATAAGTGATTGAAGGTTCATTATACCTGTGACCGTTCCCCTCTGTGGCCACAGAGTGGGTGTGCTAACGACTGTATTGACCCAAAAAGCTTTACAGACCGTTGCGATTGATGATTAGGGGGAATGCTTCTGTATTAAGCCTAAAGCTTTACAGTAGCGATATTATTGTTGGATACTCTGATGTAGGTATCTTTTCTTATATGGATCTCTGGAGTATGAGTCCTATAAGAGGTGAATGTGCTGGAGGCAGTTCACCAAAGAGAGGAGTTTCACTCCCACGTTGTACGACTTATTGTTCAGACGGGAAAGGTAAAATGAGGTAACGTAAGGTGTTTACCGCTTTCATAATGTGTTACGTGATACCATGCTATGTGTTGCATCTTATTTGGCATCTTGCTGCATTCATAATAGCTTATTGAGATTTATTCTCACCCCTTCCCTTTTACTGCTTTAGATTGTGCTGAGACAGGTGACCTGAACCAGTGAGGCCCGGAAAAGAGTTTGAACTCTTGCTTTTGGGACTTGTCCGGATAGGTATATGAGTGGGTTGTCGGAAGTCATATTTAAGTATTACTCTTTTATAAGTTGTAAGGAAAACTCTTTTGTCAACAATGTTAATTAGGATTTTCAATGTAATTAATCAAGTATGGTTATTAAAGTATTTGTTTAAATCCCTCCAAGTGAAGATATTATTATTTGATTTTGTTTATGGAAAATTTAGAATTGGTTTTCTTGTAAAGGCAAATAAAAGATTTAAAAATATAAGATGGGTTTTCTTAGTTTGAGCTTCTCAAGTTCGGGACACGCGTTAGGTCTCGGGTTGGGGTGCTCACAGCACCGCTCCCAATTAGCCAACTTTCGTCTTTGAAGTTTCTGTCTTTAGGGAGCGTCCACTCCCAGGGAGGGGGAGCGTCCGCTCCCTGTTTCCAGATTTTCGCCTAGTTTATTTAGAATAGGTTTGTGTTTCCTTATCCCTTAGTGTTTCCTAATTCCTTAGAGTTTTCTTTTGCTGCAACTCCTTTTGTAATCTCATATAAATATTTCCTCTATATGAGAAGAATAAACAGATGAATTATTGTCCCAATTCAAGTTCTAACATGTTATCAGAGCTGGTCCAAGTTGATGTTGGGCTTAAGTTAACCCGTGTTGGGTGCCCGTGTTGAGGTTAACCAACCTTATATAGTGGATCATTTATATTTTCCAAGTTGATGTGGGATAAATGGGGTTCTAACATGCCCCCTCACGTGTAGGCCGGCATGACCATCGGCTCTACACGTGACCATTAACACGCCGGCATTATCATCGGCTCAAACCCAACACGGGTAACAAGTCCATCACAAGTCTCTTTATGGCCTGAAGCAAGCTCCTCGTTGTTGGTTTGCCAAGTTACTGACTTCCTTGAAGACTTATGGCTTCCTCCAGTCCTACTCCGACTACTCTCTATTTACCTTCACAAAGGGTTCGATCCAAATGAATGTGCTTGTGTATGATGACGATCTCATCATAGCCGAGAATGATTCCGCTGCTTTACAATCCTTCAAGAAGTACTTGTGTGAGTGCTTCAAAATGAAAGATCTCGGCTCCCTAAAATACTTCCTTGGCATTGAAGTTGCCCGCAATCCTGATGGTCTTTTTCTGTGCCAACGAAAGTACACGTTGGACATTATTTCTGAGGCCGGATTGCTAGGTGCAAAGCCCTCCGGCTTCCCTATTGAACCTAACCATAAGCTTGGTGTTGCTACCGGTGCTCCCTTGGAAGATCCGGAGCAGTATCGGCGCCTTGTCGGACGCCTCATTTACTTGGTTGTTACCCGGCCGGACCTCGCCTATTCGTTCCACATTCTATCTCAGTTCATGAATCAACCTCGTTCAGAGCATTGGGAGGCTGCTTTACGGGTTGTTCGGTATCTCAAAGGCACTCCTGGCCAAGGCATCCTTCTGCGTGCTGACAGCGATCTCACCCTCCAAGGATGGTGTGACTCGGATTGGGCTGCATGCCCCATCACCCGTCGTTCTCTAACCGGGTGGCTCGTCTTTCTCGGGCATTCCCCCATCTCTTGGAAAACTAAGAAACAACCTACTGTCTCTCGCTCTTCTGCTGAGGCTGAATACCGCGCCATGGCTGCTCTTGCATGCAAGCTTAAATGGTTAAAGGGTTTGTTGCTAAGCTTGGGCGTTCATCATCCCAAAGCTATTTCCATCTTTTGTGACAGTGAATCGGCTCTTCACATTGTCAAGAATCCTGTTTATCACGAGCGGACGAAGCACATTGAGGTTGATTGTCACTTCGTCCGTGACGCCATATCCAATGGTCTTATTGCTCCTTCTTATGTCCCTACAAAGACTCAGTTGGCCGACATATTTACTAAAGCTCTTGGGAAGCAACAATTTGATGTTTTACTTAGCAAGTTTGGCCTTCTTAACCCGCACGCTCCAACTTGAGGGAGGGTGTGAAGATATTCAGAAGCTTCAGCTCCAACTTCAGTTTCTGTCTGAGGGAGCGTCCGCTCCCAGGAGGGGGAGCACCGCTCCCAATTAGCCAACTTACGTCTTTGAAGTTTCTGTCTTTAGGGAGCGTCCGTCCCAGGGAGGGGGAGTGTCCGCTCCCACTGTTTTCAGATTTTCGCCTAGTTTATTTAGAGTAGGATTGTGTTTCCTTATCTCTTAGTGTTTCCTAATTCCTTAGAGTTTCCTTTTGCTGCAACTCCTTTTGTAATCTCATATAAATATTTCCTCCATGTGAGAAGAATAAACAGAAGAATTATTGTCCCAATTCAAATTCCTACAACTCCCTTCATTTCAGATCTGCGAAAAAAAGAACTCATCATCTGTGGTGCCAAGTGTCAATTTTATTTTGATATAAGATAATTGTATTTGAAAAAATTGGATGAGATCTGAAAATAAAAATATCATAAATTAATCATGTAACGCCAAGTGTCAAAATTTTTCAAACACCTATTGAATTTATTCAACAATTTTATGTTTCTTCAACTATTGAAAATGAATTTCAATACCCTTTCAATCAATGGTTTCAACTATTGAATTTTTTATGTTTTTTTTTAATGGTTTCAACTATTGAATTTTTTCAATCAATGGTTTCAATCAATGGTTTTAACTATTGAATTTCAATACCATTACAACAATTTTATGTTTCTTCAACAATTTTATGTTTTTTTTTTTTTTTTACCAAAGTGGCCTTGGCCCAATGGTATCTTGGTGGCTTTCCGAAGGGGAGGTCACCGGTTCGATTCCCCCCCAAGGGGAATCTCTGTGGTTTAATTCATATCTTGAATTTCAGGATCTTTTGGAGCCTCCCGGGGCACATTCGTGCAGTTAAGGAAGCAGCACTGCTGGGCTTGCAACCTCAGTGTGGGGAGTTCAAATCTTGGCAGGAGCACTGGAGCAGCCATTTGGTGTTGTAAAAGTGATGTAATTGCCTCGGCAGGAGCAACTGGAGCAGCCATTTGGTGTTGTAAGAGTGTAAATGCCTTGTAGGAGGGCTCCCTTGGGGCCAGGAGTATAAGGGGTACTGCCGCACCTACGCATACGGCACATCCGCGATTTACTTTCGCCATCTTGAGGCCGTCTGCAGGTGGTCAGAATTGATCCCAGGGGAACATGGGTAATAAAAAAAAAAAAAAAACTATTGAATTTTTTTCAAGACATTGTAAATGGCCTACGTAAGTACAATAGAAAAAGTTCTCCAATCAGGTGTACGGCTTTTGCCACATCGAATGACTGATTTTCCCACGTGGAACTTAACCATAACCGTCGGCCACATATTTTATCGTTTCTTTTTTGAGCATTTTCCTCTTTTTTTTTTTTTTTTGTTTAAGTGAAAAAGATATTTTATCGTTCTAGTCTTGGATTAGAAGTTTGTACGTAACATGCTTATCGTGAACATTAATTAATTTGACTCATTAATGTTCACAAAATGGTTTAATGACGGTTGTACCCTTATTCATTTTGTTTATTTGCATTTCAGATCTGAACGTTCTGTGCCATAGCATGGGATGATGACATAATTTTGTATTTAAGTTAATGGACTTAGATCTACAATCACGTGCTTATCTAACTGCTTCTTTGAGTTATTTCTCTTTTTATTTTTATTTTTTCTTATTCTCACATTAAAAAATTTAAGTGTACCCTTATTCATTTTTTTTTTTAATTTCTAACCACCCAATATCAATTCTATTCGGCGGGGGTAATGAACCCAATTCCTATACGACATAATGTTAGAATTGATGTGGGATACATGGGACTTCAACACATAAAGACTTAAACCTGTTCAAAATGAAATGTAGGTAAATCTTATCCTACATATACACTCATTTGTTTGTCCTTTCATCAGATACATTCCCTCGTTCGGTGAATGTTTATTTTTGTCGATGATTAGAACAAAAATAAACATTATCTACTAAATAGTATGAAAAGTTTGATTTGTAATTTTTAGTATCAACCGAATCCGAAGATATAAAAACTAATTTTTTATATTATTATATAAAAAAATTATAAGACTTACTCTTTGTGCATTGCCCCACCCAATATACATTTAGAGCATACGATTTATGTGAAGCAGGTGTAAGTTAGGAAGAGTGGTGTAGATATATGCATTTTGAAAGCATGCATAATCAATATCATACCTAAAGGACTTTGTGTTTCTAGCTTCTTATTCATAATTAATTAAATTACATCTTTTCATAATTAACTTGTAATTGTTGTCTTAGTAGTGACTCAGTGATAAAGTCAAATCTCACATTCGGTGAGTGATAGGGTTCGAACCCTGAACCTTGTGTTCGTCCCTGAACCTTGTGTTCGTCTCCTAGAGTGGAACACTTAAAAAGAAAACTAAAAAAAAACTTGTAATTGTCTTTAAGTTGGGATGCCAACTTGTTCAAACTTCTAAGGCAGAAAAGAGACTATAAAACAAAAAATAAAATAAAAAATGAGACTTAAACATTGAGTTTGTGAGCATCTCAAACTCTACTTTTGTTGTTAGGTTATTATCAATTTGTTGATGAAATTACCATAATGTCCAATTTGAGATACTAAATGAACTCTAAAACATTTTTTACTTTAGCCAAAAATGTTTGGTGAGTTTAGCTAACATTTACAATTTGGGTACCATTATAGTTCAACATCCCTATCCTACTTTCTACATTTATTTTTATTTTTTTATAGCAACATTCCTATCCTACTTTGTACCATGTGTTTGTGTGAGAGGGAGAAGGAGGGGATAACTTGATGACAAAAACAAGAAAGTAGTCTGTAATCTTCTTCCCTTTGAAAATACTAATGAATGTTATTTTTTTCTTTTATCAAAAATAAATTTGTAATAAAATTATCAATATTCATTTTAAGACAGAAGCAATATATTGAATGTTAATTTTTTTCTTTTATCAAAATAAATTTGTAATAAAATTATTAATATTTATTTTGAGATAGAGTTAATAATAAAATATAACATGGATGGGTCAAGTACAATTTTTTTTGATTGTCCACAAAATGAAAATATTTAAAATGATAGTATGCATTAACAAATTAAGAAAATAATGAAAATATTTAAAATGATAGTATGCATTAACAAATTAAGAAAATAATGTTATGGGTTGACATTTGAAAATGATCAACAATTAAATGATTACTTTCTTATCTTACTTGAATTTATTAATGGAACAAATTTACTTGAAAAGGAATATAATAATGAAAAAGGGAAAATGAAATAAAGTTTGTGACCCAACGTTTTTGTCGATGAGGGTAAAGCAGTGACGACCACAGGATTCCAAAAGGATCCACGTGGCGGCATCTAACATTGGGAAGGAAGAGTGTGTGGGTAGCTTGAAGCGGAGAACCGGTCTTTAGGTGGGTCAAGAAACCTACTATAGCCGGTAGCTTGACGAGGGAATTAGGCACTGCTTCTGCCGGAGTTTTTCTACCATTTCATGCGATCCTGATTCTGATTTAAGGATGATGATCAAGATTAGTTTGATGACAAAGAAATTCATTTAAAATTAAATTAATATTTATTATTTATTAAAAAAATAAGAATATAATAAATTGAACGATCGTAGTAGCATGACCATTATGTCGAAACCCTTTTGATTTGTGGGTATTAACCGGTCCATCCGGTAACCTTAACGGGTGGGGTCAATTGGTATAAGAGCTGGGGGTTTAAGCAAAAGGGTGGGGTGGTTTTTCAAAGGGTTTTTGTCCATCCAAAAGAGAGAAAAATAAAAATAAAAATAAATAAATAAATAAATTTGAGAAGGTAGCGTATAAATCAACAATGGTTGGTGTCTGAGAAAGTGAGAGAGAAAATGGGATTAGGATAGAAAATATGGAGTGAAAATGAAAAGATTTTGTCTTGACGTGATCAGTATGTGTTTGTGTGTGGGTTTTCCTCTGGGAGTTTTGGGTTCTCTTTGAATTCTCCGACAATAATTTTCCGATCTTACATTTTACCTGATAATTCGTGGACGAAGGCGTCGTAATTTGGGGGAAAGTTGCGTTTTAGAAGGTGAGATAATTGAATTTCTTTCGTTTTCTTCCCGAATTTGAGAATTTGTTTGGATTTTGAAGGAGATTATTTGAATATGAATTTCGGCTCTCATGGATGCGATCTGATGGTAGATCTGTGAACAATTGGAATTTATCTGTCTCAGAATTTGGATTGTGTTTTAATGAACTATGATAGTTTGAAGATCTGTGATCATATGATAATTGTTATGTTTTTTCTTGATTGATCGATCTGTTTGTGGGTTTTTAAAAAATGTTTCTTTAATTTTTGTTTTTTAGATATGGACTAGGTAGAAAAATTAATCAGGGTTTTGTGAGGGTTTTAATTTCTTCAATTGTTTATTATTTTCTGTTTTTGGGTATGGAACATCAATCTATGTAGATTTGATTTCTTAAGTTTTGCTTTGGTATGGTAGATTTGGCCAGCGCAATTTTCCTCATAAATCTTGCTTTGATATTCAAATGGTTGATGGGGATCAAAATTCCTATTTTTATTGGTTTGAATGCAGTTTAATTTTTGAGAATGCATATTTATGCAATTATTGTCATTCATGTTAGAGCATTAACCATGTCAAAGTTAGTTCCACGTCGGATTCGTTGAAGTGCTTGTAGGGGTTCTGTTATTTTAATTCTCGTTTCCATATTTGTCATTTCTCCCTTTGCCGTTTGCAGTTTTTGACAATTGGTCTCATCGGTGATTGAATGATCTCCAGATGCATTTTAGCTTGTCTTCTGTCAAATGATTCATTGGATACCTGTGGACTGCTTTAGGTTGTTCATTGTAATTACTCCGCAACTTCATTTTTTCAATTTGGTAAATTATGCTTGATCAAAGGAGCTGAATAATCGTACTTCACTTGAAAGATTTGCTGCATTCATATTTATAACTCAGCTAAATCACCCATGAATGCAGTCAATTTCTTGTTGGTATTTGGTTGTCCGTCCCAATGCTGAATCTTATTTCTCAACTGCTGTCACTTACAAAGTTTGGCTTGTGTGGTTGGCAGGTGCAAACTGGTCTCTTCGTTTAGGTTTCTAAAAAGCACAACGAAATATGGTGTTTATCATTTGTTAATATATCTTGATAGGATCACTGATAAATGGAGTACCAGAAGCGGTTAGACTATGGATTTAATGGCTATAGGGTGCCTCCGATACCAAGAGCTGCCAGATCAGCCAGGGTATATATCACAGCTCTCTTTCAACTTTGCATTACTGTTCCTTTTATACTCTTGTTGTTTTTTTTTTCTTTTTTTAACTGAAATGATGATCAATTGGATTTCAGAAAAGGGTATCATCTTTGAAGAAAGTTCAGGATAATAATCAGATGTGTGCATTTGACTTGTTGGCTACTGTAGCTGGCAAGTTATTGCTCGAGGAAAAGTCTCCTCCCGGTTCTGCAAAGGTGGAACAACAGCTTGAAGATCCAATGGATGTAAACCCGTGTGATCAAGAAAGCTGCAATCGGTTCTTTGTGTCCGAGCTCCTCTCCCAAGCTCCTGAAGCGAATCTTTCTGTAAAGGAATCTTTACATGCCCAAAATGATACTTGCTCAGGGCTTGCATCCGGTTTAACTATATCTGATTTCTCAGAAAAGATTGTTCCTGCTCTAATGGTGGTTAATGGTGATAATAGGAATCCTGTTGTAGATGTGAACTCCTCTGGGGTCAAAGTCCTTTTTGGTTGTAAATTAGATGATGCAAATAATAATATGATAAAGACTGAGTTGCCAACTACTGGAAATGTGTCGATTAGTGCCAAGGCAGATATGCTCAGCTTTGAAGATCCGGGTGTCTGGAATAAAAATCCTCCCGCAATAGTTAGTTCAGATAATAGTGTTAAGTTGCCTTTTAGTAAAGACCAAAATACTCGTGGTTCTTTTCCTGTGTCTCAGGATAATGTACAGTTAGTTGTTAGAGATGATGACGAAAAGTCTTCTGGGTGCACTCAATCTCGCACCCTTAATAAGACCTTCAGGTCACAGCCGCGTATAGGGGACCGAAGAATTAGGAGGTTATTCGCATCCAAATATTGGAAAGTAGCACCAAAATTGAAGGATGAGATGCATTTTAGCAATGGTAAGTAGTATTTTTTGTTTGGTGGTACAACATTGAACTATATGATACTATATGCATCTGCAGGGTCTATTTGACTGAAATGAATTATTTTCTTTCAGATGCTGAAATGAAGCAGGTTCACCGTAATAGGAAAACTTGCTTCAAACGTGCAAGGTCCATGAGGGATTATCCCTTCAAAAAAAGGAGATTTTATGAAAGCTCAGTTTCAAACTCTGATGGAGGGATTAGTAGTGATGGCAGATGTAGCTCACCTGGGACGGGATTTAATGAAGATGGTTCTAGTTCGGGTGTAAAAACGCCAGGAGGTTTGTCTCTTTGTTCCAACTCTCATTATAAAAAAGAAAGAATTAATTACTTTGCCCTTTTATCTCTATAAAGAAATAAATCACCATCTTCATTTTCTCACGTGAAGCTGGTTACATGTTTTTCAGCTACTGGGACAACATCTTATGCATCGGGTCATCAAGCATCTTTTCGAGCTACGGATTCCCAAGGTATGAGAGGATTTGATGGAGTTATTCATATGTATTCTTTTCACTTTAACCCACTGTGTGATCAAAGAGATTCTTATACGAATATGTTTTTCCTTTAACTCAGTGAAACTTAAGATTAAGTCCTTTAGGGTACCTGAGCTTTTCATTGAGATTCCAGAAACTGCAACAGTTGGTTACCTGAAGGTACATTATTTTTCAATCTGGATAGTTATTTTTACCTTTGTCCCAAAATGAATGACGAAAAAAATTTCTAGCCATTTATTTTGGGACGGAGGGAGTAAATAATGTTTCATCCTCCTCGTATATATGTATGTATAAGCAGTCAAATAATTATTGCAGAGAACTGTTATGGAAGCGGTCACCGCAATACTTCAGGGTGAACTACATGTTGGTGTACTTCTTCAGGGGAAAAAGATTAGAGATGATAACAAAACCCTTCTCCAGACTGGTATATCTCACGATAACAAGCTAGATGCTCTGGGTTTCACCCTGGAGCCTAACTCTCCACAGTCACCTTCATCTTTATGTCCTGAAGACCATTCCTTTCTACAACCTTGTGATACACCTAAGCCACTAACAAGGTAACCAGCTATGCCTTGGACCGTATTCACGCCGTTTCAAAACAAAAACAACCATTTTTTTAGATATTAATGTGATTACATTGGATCATCACTCTTTACATTCCTCTGCTTATATAATGCTCTTATATCAGGTATCCTCCTACTCCAACCAAAGTGAATCAGGTTGTTCAACAGGGGATTTCTAATGCCACCGTCCCAGATCCTCCGGTGACAAATTTTGGCAACTTAATTGAAAGTGATCATGACTCGGCTCCTTCACCACCAGACATGTCCATAGATAAATGTGTGTCGAGTTCGAGGGCATTGATACCCGTTCCATCTATGAATGTTGAGGCACTTTCAGTGGTCCCCATGCGGAAATCTAAGCGATCGGATGTTGGACAGCGTCGAATTCGTAGACCTTTCTCTGTTTCCGAAGTGGAAGCTTTGGTTCAGGCTGTTGAGAAGCTTGGAACGGGAAGGTATGTCTGGTAAAGCTTGGTACCACCTCTGTCCCAAAATGAATGTCCAAAAAATTTTAAATTTCTCTTGATCAAGAGCAAATTTGATTTTTTTTTTTTTGGACATTCATTTTGGGACGGAGGGAGCAGTAGTCAGTTGTTTGCACCTACCTTATAAGAACCATCTGAACTTAGAATGTTTGATGTTGTAGATGGCGTGATGTGAAACTAAGAGCTTTTGAGCATGCAAAGCACCGCACTTATGTGGATTTGAAGGTAAGAAATTTTTATTTATTTTTTTTCTAATTCTTGCTACTGCATTTTCTTTCTTTAAATGGAAGATTTAAGATCTTAAGCTATCAATTTACTTCTGTCTTTTCATGTTGCCAACATTTTTTTCATGGTATTGTCCTTCCTCTCTTTTTGACTAGGTTACATTCTTTCATGGTTTTCAGTAAAAGAGATTTACTTTATAGATTAAAGGTTCATTGAGGTGCTTACTTTAGATGGTTACTTGTCGTACTGGCAAATGATTAGATTATCTTTAATCTTTGTCTGTAAAACAACCTCCCCTTGGAATCTTTTCCTGTTTCAAGTCTTTTGATTTTTCGTTATATAGCATATTAATTAATTGGTTAAAGAAATTTCCTAAACAGATATCACTTTAATTAAATGGGATAGTAAGCTGAAAGGGGCGAGATTACCTGTTATTTATCCTCATTGTTAGCTGTAGAGATTGAATTTAATACTAATAGGATGATAATAATGACGTGAGACGTTGGGTCCGTATGCAGGATAAGTGGAAAACACTGGTACACACTGCAAGAATATCCCCACAACAAAGGAGAGGTGAACCAGTGCCTCAAGAGCTCCTAGACAGGGTCCTGGCTGCCCATGCTTACTGGTCCCACCACCAAGCGAAACAACAATATAAACCTCAACAGGAGACTTGCCTCCTCTTGTGAAAAAACTTGCCGACATTACATGTTGCTAGGCTTCACACAGTGAAGAACGAAGCATGTACAGATTAAAGTAAAAGTAAGTAGATGGGTTGTTTTATTTGGGTAGACAGAAACATCTTAATGTTATTATTTACGGATATTTTGTAAAAAGTAGCAGGGGAAGATTTAGGGGGCTGTAAATGGCTGCTGCCAGCGACTTTTTTCTCTCGAGTGAGGATTTGTGGTTGCCTGCAAATTGTAAATGGGGTTGTTGACAAAGAATAAGAGCTTTCTTTGCTAATTTTTTTTATTTTTTTGGATGTGAAATGTAATTGTGATTTGATTGATTTAGGGAGTCTGTTTACAAGGATTGTTTTGTAATTTGGGAAATTGTAATACAGTTTGTTGTAATGTAATGCATCCTGGTTGGTTGTAATCTTTGTGTTATAGCTGAGATGTCATTGTTTTTCTTTTGTTAACGTGTTCCCCCAATTATTTTGTAGTACCTCTATCCCAATATGAATGTTTATTTATTTTTTTATTGAAAATAGACTTGTGGATATTGTGAAGATAATTTGGAGAAAACAATGAAATGTAGCCCATCTCAAGCAACTTAGATGAAAAATTGAGTGTTTAAAAAACAAAGATATATTAGAAACATTTGATGGCCTTCCTTGTATGTGAAAAAAGAATTAAAGATAAAGGAAAGTTTATTCGCTTAGAAGGTTGAGGAGGGATGGGTAGAAGGCAAGGATGTTGAAATGTAAAAGTGACATGTAGAGAGGGATGGATGTATTAGTCACTTACAAACAAACATGTCCTATTTAAGGACACCCTTTAAATATAACATGAGAATATTATTTTTATTTATTTTTTACATGACAATAAATTGAGATGCTAATCTTTTTCTAGAACAATATTTTTGAGTGTATTAGTTTTGACTTAAAAATGTGCGTTAGTGGTAATATTTTTGAGTGTCACCGATAGTTTTATAAAATATAGTGTTGGTGTTAAATAGTGTCAATATTTATGTTTTTTAATATGGTGTTAGTGCGGCAAATTCTAAATACAGGGAGTGTTAAATACAGGGATTAAGGGAAATTACTCATTTGCCCCTTTATATACCAATTGATTTCACTCCCCTCGTTTTCACTCCTTCATTTCAAATTCAATTTGGCGACTGCGATAAACGACGAAGACGAAGACGAAGAAGACGAGCATGGCCAGAGTAAAAATTCCCAAGGTCGCCGCCGGTGCTGCCGCCGCCTCTACCACCACTTCCATCGCCGCCGCCGGAGCATCATCTCGCACCGTTCCCGTAAAGAAGGTAATAACTTAAACCTAATTTTGACCTAATTGTACATTACTAAAATTGTCAATTTTAATTTGTGTTAGATGGTTTAAAATTGATTCCAAGTTTTGGCATAAACTGGGTAGCATTGTACTGGGTTTTAATGGGACATCTCGAGTGAAACCACTCGAGATGCATCTCGAGTGGGTTTATACGAGATGTCTCGTATATACCCACTCGAGATGCATCTCGAGTGGTTTCACACGAGATGCAATGAACTGGGTTTTTACGAGACATCTCGAGTGAAACCACTCGAGATGCATCTCGAGTGGTGTCACACGAGATGCAATGAACTGGGTTTTAATGGGACATCTCGAGTGAAACCACTCGAGATGCATCTCGAGTGGGTTTATACGAGATGTCTCGTATAAACCCACTCGAGATGTTCTTGCGTACGCAAACATAATTTGTCATTTTGGTGGACAACACAGGGCCGGAAGATCAATGAACAAAAGGAAGACAAGTACGAAGAAAAGGGATTGCACTTTTAGACTATATGCCAAAGAAAGGGGTGGTGATGGGTTATGGGGTTATGTTGTGAAGAATGGGGTGCATAATCATGAATTTCCTAAGTATCCGGAAGGGTTTCCTGTCGGGAAATTGACACCCGGTGAATACGCGGCGGTTTGTACCGCGAGCGAATGTTCGTTGCGTCCGAATAACATAGTAGGAATGTTAAAGATGCAAGATGAGACGAACGTCAGCACTCCGATGCACGTTCGCAACGCGATCACAAAGTATAGAGAAGGAGAAAGACGGGGAGGACCGCGCTTCAACATTTCCTAAAATTGCTCGCCGATGATGGGTATACATACTTCATGAGGATTGACCACGAGAGTGGCACGATCGGAGATATATTCTTCGCTCGCCTACGGCATTGAAGATTCTTAGCTGTTTTCCGTATGTTATCGAGGGTGACCGCACCTTGACACCAGCTTGCTACGGATTGTACTTCTTGCAGGTGTGGGGTTTACTTCTCTAGGCCATAATTTCACAATCGCGTCTGTGTTCCTCAGGCATCAGAGTACGGGTGATTATAAATGGGTATTGGAATGTTTGCTCAGTCTGTTTACACCTCCTCAGTTGCCTACAGTTTTTGTCACAGATCGGGAGTTGGGTTTCATCGGTGCTATCCGTTTAGTTTTCCCCACACCGCACACATCTTGTGTCGGAGGCATATAGAGATGAATGTTAGAGAGCGTGGGTTGAAAGAAACCGGTAGCATTGACTTTGCGAGTCGTTCGTGAGGAGGTTCAATAAAGCAATCTCGGCCTCTACCTCAGACGAATGGGATGAACGTTGGAAGAATTTTCTTGTCGATTACAAATCTTACCCTAAATTATTGGATTACCTCAGCGATACCTGGATTACTCCGTACGCTCGGAATATTCTGTCCATGCACACGGATGTGTTGAAACACTTTGGGACCCATTTACCCAACAGGTGTGAGGGTGAGCATAACAGGTTGAAGAAGGCATTGGAGAGTGCTTCTTCTACTTATGACACGATCTTCAAGACGACTCGTAGAATCTTTCATATCCGGCTAACAAATATCAAGCGGTTTATGAATAGAGCGAAGACCCGAACTCCACTTGATTTGGATAAACTTAATACGTTTCGCAACCTATTGACTAGAGTGTCGATGCATGGTTTGGATCTTATCGAAAGGAGCGGTCTCGAATTCGAGACACTCAAGTATGGTCGTACTCGGGTTATGTCATCAATGAGGCGATTGCGGGTGTTACATCGGGCGGACACATGGACTTCCCTGTTCCCAGAGATTTCACATATAGAGGAGCGTGGGGACGGATTGAGCTTTCCATGATTGATGAGTTACGGAAGAAGTTGGACATTGAAGTGGACACCCGTTCATCGAGGATCCCTACATAGATATCGGCAGTTTTCGAGATGTGTTGGCTAGAGTTGAGACGGCACACGAACCGTAAGGAGAAGGTTATTATGGCGAGATGGAAGAAGGGCTTAATCACCGCGCGATGGTTGCTTAGAGCCGAGATCATACTTGGCGAATCGGCCCCAGGCCGGAAGTTCAAGAGAACCGTCGAATTGGGGAGCATACAAACAACTTTTATGGAGTCCCCGCTACACCGCCCTCGACTAGAAAAGGGTATGTATTTTCATGCAAATTATGCCTCAAATCTTTGGGTGTTTGTTGTACATTTGACACTTTGCTTCTCACACTTCTTTTTATTTTTCCTGTTTCGGAGTCTAGATGTGCATTCGTGGCATCAACCCAGGGAGTTTGGATTCCACGCGCAAACGAAAATCACCTACCAAACCCACACCATCAACCCCTGCTAGTACTCCTACGTCTCATCCACCGCTAGCTCCTTAGGTCGTGGGAGAGGACGGGGTCGAGGTCGAGGTCGAGGTCGAGGACGGGGTCGAGGACGGGATCGTGGTCGGGGACGTGGAGAGGGAAATGGACATCCCAATCACACTAGTATATACGACTCCGCGTACTTGGCGTATTTTCCGCCTTTCATTATCCCTTATATTGGAGGCATCACCAACGTCAAAGGAGATGGTCATTGTGGCTATAGAGCCGTAGCATTACAAATATACGGAGATGAGGAGTCGTGGGGCCGAGTTCGCTCGGAATGTTACACGAGAGGTGCGTGATCACCAAGAGCTTTATGAGAGAGTTCTATCTTGGATACCGGTATCGGAGGCATTACGTAAGCTTGCTTGTTATGAAGCAGTGGGCGCCAGGCTATTATTGGATGACGCTCCCGAGAGGTTGGGCACATCATTGCCACGAGGTATAACGTGGCGTTTATTTCGTACGGATCTAGCGGTGGCAACTTATGCCTTAGGTGACCGTACGTGCGGGAGTACAACCACCGACGGACACGGTTGTCTTTGGGACAAGTCCCCACCCATTTTATAGCGGTATGATACTTTACTTTATCATCTATATTATATTAGTTATATTTTGTTGTCCTACTTATAGTCGTTATATTTGATGGCCTTGTATTTAAGCATTAATGCTTTTGCGGCTTCACATGTTAGGCAATGATTACCCATTCCACCAGCACCGCTCCCTTGGAGGTCCCGATGTGATCCAAGCGCAAGCAGCTGCACCTCCCATGCAAGATAGGACATCGAGTACAGTCGACTATATGAGGAGGACAGCGATGCAAGAAGACAAAGATTACATTTGGGATAGTATATGTGTTATGGTTTTTTATTTATCCACTTTGTATGAATGTTTGAATTAATTGCTTTCGTTTCGTAAACACTTTCATTTCGTAAACAATTTGGCGATACTATACGTGTAATGGTATATTCATCCCTCCCATGGTTTTTGTGGAGATGTCCTATCACATTCACAATCAAATTTTATTCCAAGTTCAGTCTCTTGTTAGCTTTTCTGTTCTTTGAAGTGAAACATTAGCCTCTGATGCATATCTCGTGCCAGTCTACCCGAGATGTCCTCTTGTATCTCGGGTAGACTTACACGACATAAATCTCGTGTAAATGTACCCGAGATATGTCGTGTAAGTCTACCCGAGATGTAAGAGGACATCTCGGGTAGACTTACACGAGACGGGCAGGGGCAGCGATGGAACAAATTAGATCCCTGTATTTAAGATCCCTGTATATAAATATATCCTGTTAGTGCCGAAGAGTTAGTGGTAGTGTTGTTAAGAGAATGTCAGTGTTAGAGTGTTAGTTGTAATTTTAAAAAGTGTCAAGATGTGTTAATAAGTTTCTGTTATTTACAAAAATGTCAATGCACAATATTAAATTTTTTTAATTATTTACAAAAATATCACGACATTTTTTTTTAAATTACGTATTTACAAAAATGCCATCAACAAACTAAAAAATACATACTCCCTCCGTTCCCGCCGAGTGTACACTTATTTTTCTTTTGATCCGTCCCAGCCGAGTGTGAACTACCAAAAATGGAAAAGGTTTTAATACTTATATTCTCCATACCCCATCCACTCATTAACTCCACTCATTCTTCACCATACAATTTATTCAACCAACCTACTATTAACTCCACTCATTCTCTCTCTTCATTTCCTACCACACATTTTCATTATCTTAATAGTATTTCTTAGTTTACGTGCCCAAAATCTTGGTACACACTTGGGTGGGACGAAGGGAGTATATTTCTAAAATGAATTTGTAAATTAATTAAGTACTCAAAGTTGTGAAAGGCTAAAAAAGACTATAAATTTATAAGTCACATGGTGATCTTGAGACTTTTATTAAAAGTGACAGAAATAATTATTGATAAAATAATTCATTTTTATTAGCGGTCAATTTTATCCTTTGACAAATGGAAAGAGTAAAAGATGAAAATTGAATTTATTGGTGTAATTCATGTGTATCACTCTATAAGGATAATAATTAAGTTACAAAAAGAGTTATAAAATTTGGTTTATAAAATAATTTATCATGATTGTTTTGGTTCTTTTAATTAGAGTGTGACGATTTCACAATCAATGCAACAAATAAAATATCGACACCTTATTATGTAACAGAAGAAATTTTGAAAACTAAGTCAATAATTATGTGCTTTCTCCGCTTTTTGAATGAATTTTATTTTTAAAAAAATAATTTCAAATAAAAATATTAAAATGGGATGAAAGAATTTTATTATTAAGAATGATTAATAAGTAGGAATGAGAAGAGAAAATGTAAGGGGCAAATAAGTTTGACCAAAATAAGCCACCAAATCCAAACTTTGATAAAGATAGATATTCTTGAGAGAAGAACAAGCATACAAATACTCCCTCCGTCCCACTATACTTGACACTTCTTTTCATTTTGGGCCGTCCCACTTCACTTGACACCTTCCAAAAATAACCTAGTTTTTATATTTTTATATTAGATAGACCCCACCACTAATTCTCTCTCTTCATTTTCCACCACTCAATTTATTCAACCAACACCACTATTTACCTCACTCATTCTCTCTCTTCATTTTCTACCACACATTTTCTTTATTTAATTGTTTCTTCTTAATTCCCGTGCCCACCTTAAACCTTAAGGGTGTCAACTATAGTGGGACGGAGGGAGTATCTTACAAGTAACAATTTTAAAGTCCAATTTTTGGTTCAATTAACCAATAAATTCAATTTTCATCTTTTACTCTTTCCATTTGTCAATTGAGAAAATTGACCACTAATAAAAATGAATTATTTTATCACTAATTAATATTAATTTCATATTCTCTGTCACTTTTAATAAAAGTCTCAAGATCACCATGTGACTTATAAATTTATAGTCTTTTTTTAGCCTGTCACAACTTTGAGTACTTAATTAATAGGGTTATTACAAAAAACTCACTCAAAAAGATGACATTTACAAAAAAAAACATGTAAGTTGTGATATTACAAAAAATAATTTACATATATGTGAATATTACAAAAAAATGCACACAACTCACACCAGCAATTTTTTCTCTCCACTTTCTCTCTCTACCCAAACCCACCTCCGACAACTACCTTCTTCACCTCCTGCGACGACCTTCTCCACCTCCGGCGACCAACTTCCCCATCTCCGTTCACAAATCCGGCAATAGATCCATCGTGATTGGCTCTTCTCCAGCTCATTTTCTGCCATTTTAGTGCTGTTTGAAGCTCCTTATTTGTGCTTAGTTTCTCCAGATTTGCCAGAGATCTATTCAGATCTGTTGCTCCTTGCCTTTTATTCAGGTTTGTGAGCAACCTATCAAAGTTTATTTCTTTAAAATCTGTAGTTTTCTGCACTTTCCTGCTACTATTTTGAATCTGCTGCTACCCCTGTCGCCGGCGAACTATTTTCCGGTTGATTAGGTGCATAATTTGACATCATAGAATAGATATTACTACAGAGATACTTCATTTGGCTAAGCTTTTTATTGAGCTGGAAATTCTCTCTCCTCAACCTATCATTTTCATCAATCAGTTCACCGGGGGTTTAGGTTTATGAAATTTTGAGCTGGATTGTGGTTGTTGTTGTTGTTGTTGTTGGTAATGATTGGTTTTTGAGAATTTATGTGATGAATTGAGAAGAGTTTAATGGTGAAAATGATGGAGGTTTTCGGAATTTTGATGTTTATCAGTTCTTTATCATTTCTATCAGTGCTTATCAGTTGTTTATCATTTGTATCAGTTTTTTATCAGTTGTAATTGAGAAGTGTTTAATGGTGAAACTGATGGAGGTTTTCGGAATTTTGATGTTTATCAGTTGTTTATCATTTGTATCAGTTGTTTATCGCTTGTTTATCGGTTTTTATCATTTGTATTTTTTATCGGTTGTTATCGGTTGTTTATCGGTTGTTTATCGTTATCGATTGTTATCGGTTGTTTTTTTTGTTTATCGATTGTTTATCAGGTTTATCGGTTGTTTATCGGTTTTATCGAGTTGTTTATCATTTGTATCGATTGTTTATCGGTTGTTTATCGGTTGTTTATCATTTGTATCGGTTGTTTATCGATTGTTTATCGGATCGGATTGTTTATCGGTTGTTTATCATTTGTTATCGCTTGTTTATCGCGATTGTTTATCGCTTGTTTATCGATTTGTTTATCGGTTGTTTATCGCTTGTTTATCGCTTTTTAATCGATTTTTTAATCGCTTGTTTATCGCTTGTTATCGGTTGTTTATCGCTTGTTTTATCGATTGTTTATCGCTGTTTATCGCTTGTTTATCGCTTTTAATCGATTGTTTATCGCTTGTTTTATCGCTTGTTTATCGCTTGTTTTATCGCCTGTTTTATCGCTTGTTTATCGCTTGTTTTATCGCTGTTTTATTGGTTGTTTATCGGTTGTTTTCATATATATATATATATATATATATTATGCCTTGATAATTTTCAACAAGAAACTAATGATATTGGTGTGTTTGCTCTCTTTGCAGCCCTACCCTCCACTTTGTGACATTAAGGGTAGCTATGTATCGCAGTTTTAGCATACCATTTTACTCCGTCCAACTTGCAAGGAAGTGGTATCAAGAGGCGATGATTTTTAGATTGTTGTTGCTATGAGATGGATTGTTCTCCCTAAATGATTTTTTTTTAATTGTTCATGATCAATTATATTTGTACTTAAAATTTGAAAATGAATGACAAGATTGTTTTACATTTTATGTTTATTTATGTTTTTTTTTTTATAAATATATGTATTTTTTAGTTTGTTGATGGCATTTTTGTAAATACGTAATTTTAAAAAAAATGTCGTGACATTTTTGTAAATAATTGAAACTTTTTTTTTAATATTGTGCAGTGACATTTTTATAAATAACAGAAACTTATTAACACATCTTGACACTTTTTAAAATTACAACTAATACTCTTTGTAACCTAGTCACAATGGGCATGATTTTCGGTAAATCTCTTTTACTGAAAACCATGAAAGAATGTAACCTAGTCAAAATGGGCATGGTTTTCGGAAAAAAAAATCATAGTCGAAACGGCCAAATTCGAAGTCCTCCAATCCACAAAAGACTATGCAATTCGCAAATACACCCCCTTTGTCGCCGCCGAAATCACCTACAACCCATCCCAATTCAAAGGCGAAAAAGACGACACTTTCTCAATCTTAGCCAAATACATCGGCGCATTCGGCAAACCACAAAACATAATGTTGTCAAAGCCTGAACCAATCGCAATGACATCGCCTGTATTTACAAAATTATCGTCGGAGCTAATTGCGATGATGTCTCTGGTGTTTACACAGGAAGGGGAAGAGGGGAAGGCGGGGACGATGCAATTTATATTGCCGAAGAAGTATAAGAAGGAGGAGGATGCGCCTAGGCCAGTGGATGTGAGGGTGGTGATTAGGGAGGTTGGGGAGAGGAAGTATGGGGTGGAGGTGTTTAGTGGGGTTACTGGGTTGGTGGGAGGTGGCAACATTTAGTAATTGGGATGGTAATGGAGATTTGGAGCCTGTGCATTTGGCAGCCTGACGCGCACTCAACTTTGACTATCTATTCTAATTTCGAAGTTTTGCATTTAGAGTTTGGAAATAAGTTTTACATTTTGCTTTGCTCGTGAATTCTCTATCCATTCATCTCGCTTGCAATCTCGACCAACATTTGGGACGACTTTTGGGTTGTATAAGTTTCAAAAGCTATGGTGGTGATGGTTGATAGAGAAGAAGAGAGTTCTTTTTTTTTTCTTTTTTAATATTTCATAAGATTTTTACCTCAAATTATTTTGGGACTAATGCTTTATTGTTGTTATATTTGATAGGGGTGTAAATGGTTCGATTTGGGGAATTTACTCCATGTCTCAATTCAAGAATGAAGATGATAAAGACATCAACCGTTTATCCAAACCGGATTTTTGGAAGTTCGATTACGGTTGGGAGGTTTATGAAACTGGTAAACCGCCGGTTAAAACCGACAGTTAAACCGCCGATTTAACCGGCAATTAATCGGCATTTGAAATTCATTTCAAACGGTCATATGACCGTTGAGAGATAACTGGCCTCTGCCTGCCGGGCTTGGTCGGCTGGGCGCTAATGCCGTCTAACCGTCCGTCTGTCCCCCCTCTGGCTTATTGGTTGGTGGCCGTCTCGCCGGTTGGCCCTTTCCAGTTAGTTTAGTTAGTAACGATTGATTTAACAAAAAAAAAAAATTAAAGTATTAAAACTAACTATAAATATCACCTCCCTCCTCCCATTTTATTTCCACATTATTTCACTCTACTCTTTCTCTTCTACTCTCAAATATTCACATATTCTCTTACTCTCATCCAATTTCCAGTTAAATATTACCTCATTTTCAGTTAATTTTCTAACGAAATTAGTATTTTTCTTCATTTTCATCCATTTTTAAGCTCCATTTTGTTTCCAAACTTCATTTTATCTTACACAAATGGCTGAAAATTAAAGAAAAAGCTATTTAGGTAAATCACATGTTGGTTCTTCCTCCCCCAACGATGATTTTAATTATCAAAATCCAAATATCCAACAAAGTGAGGAAGAAGATGTTGAAATTGAAAGTGTTGGTACTAGGAGGGGTGGGCAAAGCTACTAGGGGAGGTGGTCGGGGTTGGGGACAAGTACAACCTACTAGAGAAAGAGAGCCTACATCCAATACTTTCGCCATCCATTTCACGAAAATAAAAATCACTCCCGATGATGATTATAATCTTCGAGCATTTTGCAACTATTGTTTCACGTCTTGCTCATTCAAAAGAGGCGGAGGGCATGGGACGCTCAACGGGCATACGACGTCAAAACATCTCGAGAAACTTGACATTTCCACTACCCAAACTCAATTACAATATCAACATAGTTTGGGTTTGGGTGCACAAGGTTCGTCTTCCCATTCCGTCCTTTTTAAATTTGATAAGTGGATTTATAGGGATGAACTAGCCAAATTAGTTTGCGTTAAAGGCCTTCGTTTTAATTTTGCGGATGACAATTTTTATGAAAATTTTGTTCGACTTTCTTTAAATCCCGCGGCCACGAGAGTACCACGTACGAATCTCGTACGTGATATTACTAGAGTGGTGAAAAAATTTAAAAAAGATTAAATTGGTATTTTATCAAATTTAGAAAATAAAGTTTCAATTTGTGCCGATGGTTGGAGTGATCATTGGCAAAGAAATACTTATTTGGGCGTTACCTGCCATTGGATAGATAATTCATGGACTATCCAAAAAAGATTAATTGCTTACAAAGATTTTGAGTCACCGCATTCCGCGAAAAATATTTGTGCAAAATTACTTGAGATTTTTGTTGAGTATGGTATTTTAAATAAAATATTTACTATTTCATTTGATAACGCAAGTGCTAATACGGCTAGCTTACCCGACTTAATTATCATTTGTCAACCCTCACTTGGGGGTAAGTTTTTTCATATTAGATGTTTATGTCATATTATTAACTTATGTGTTAGAGATGGTTTGGATGCATTAGAGGTTTATGTTAAGACAATTAGACAATGTATTCAATTTATTTCTAAAAAAAATTCTAATACAAAAAAATGGATAAGATTTTTAAGAAGTAAAGGTGTGGCAGACAAATATTTTACTTACGATGTTCCAACTAGGTGGAATTTCACCTACAAAATGTTAACCGATGGTTTTGCTTATAAAGATCTCCTAATGCAATTTTTTTTATGTCAATTGGCTATAATGAACGTCTACTTGCTTATCAATGGAATGCATGCACTACTTTATGTGAATTGTTAAAGATTTTCAATAACGCTACTTTGGCTTTTTCGAGAGTTTATTATCCAACTTTCGATTTGGTGCTTGAGCATTGTGTTGCAATTGTTACTGTTTTTGACAATTTAAGACAATGCCCTATTTTAAAAGAATGCATTTTTTCCATGAGACAAAAGTGGCTTAAATATTTTGACACTATTCCGTCTCTCTTCTTGGTTGCAAAATTATTAGATCCCCGAGTTAAATTAGATGATTTAGAGTGCATTGTAGATTATTATTATATGAAGTTATATCCCGATGGTGACGATGGTAATGAACTTCCGTCAATTATTATTCAAAATACAAAAAATGATTTGATTAACCTTTTTAATGAGTATAATGGCTTATATGGAAACACTTCTCAAAGCCAACAACAACATGAAGATGCTCCTCTACTTCTCAACAAAGTTTTACTAGTGGGGATCCATATAGTTTTTTTACAAATTTGTATAGTAAAAAACGTGGTCCTTCTCTAGATTCATCTTTATCATCATCAAACATTCCCGTGGAGTTAGAAACATACTTTACTACCAACTTTGAATTAAATCAAGACCCAAATTCAAATGAATTTGATGTTTTACAATGGTGGTCAAGAAGGAAAGAAATTTATCCTATTCTTTCAATAGTTGCGAAAGAAGTCTTAGCCTCTCCCGCTTCAATGGTGGCGGTTGAATCGGCATTTAGCGTTGGAAAAAATATTTTTGATGAAAGACGTTCCCAACTAACTAGTGAAAACTAGTCTTATGAAGAGGATCTTTTATTATCGGATTCAAAATATCAATACGATGTCGAGGACTCCACGAAAAGTAGTGATGAATAAATGATGTTTTAGATTAATTTAGACTTTAGATTAGATTTATTTTTATTTAATTGTAGTAGTTAGGTTGAGGTAAAGGCTCCTAAATGTCTCCCCTTATTTATAAAAGGGTAAAGTTGGTTGTCCACCTCTTTGTAATTTTATTTTAATTAATAAAATTTAAGGGTACCGTCCCTTTTTTTATATATATACTTTCGTTTCTTTTAAAAAATTTAAGTTTTATTTCTTTCAAAATTCATAATTTTTTTTATATAACTTTTTACAAAAAATGTATGTAGCAAACAAAAGCCTAAAATAGTCTTCTTTATCCAAAAAAAATTGAAAAAAAAAAGTTAAAAAACAGTATAAAACTTAACAGAAACTATTAAAAAGTTAACTGTTTTTTCAAAAAACTGTTAAAAAGTTAACTTTTTTATTCAAAAACTGTTAGAAAATTAACTTTTTCGTAACTGTTTTTAATTCTGTTAAAAATCTAATTTGAAAAAAAAAAGAAAAAAAGTTAAGTTTTATTTCTTTCAAAATTCATAACTTTTTTATATAACTTTTTACAAAAAATGTATGTAGTAAACAAAAATCTAAAATAGTCTTCTTTATCAAAAAAAAAAAATGAAAAAAAAAGTTAAAAAACAGTTTAAAACTTAACATAAATTGTTAAAAAGTTAACTATTTTTTCAAAAAACTGTTAAAAAGTTAACTTTTTTATTCAAAAACTTTTAAAAAATTAACTTTTTTCGTAACTGTTTTTAATCTGTTAAAAATTTCTTTTAAAAATCTAATTTGAAATATAAAAAAAATAAAAATAAAAACGGTTAACCGGCAAACCGTAAAATCGTAACCGGCTAAGGCGGTTAACCAATTCGATTTCGATTGAAAAATTTGAAGATTGAAATCGCCGGTTAACCGAACCGGCCACGTCTGAGCACATATAGCTACAGTCTAGCTCACATGCACACATTTACCTCAAAGGTAGATTCTTTCTTTGCACTAACTTGGGCTTCTGCATAAGGTTAGCACAGACTGCATAGTTTACCAAAGACCAGACTATCTATAAGAACAAGGAAGAGTATCTTTGTCTCTATCTCCCCAAAAAGAGGCAAAATAAAATTGAAGAAAATGAAACCATTTTTGTTTTGAAATTAAAAGCCGCAATCAAAACAAATAAACAACATTATACATTTGGATGATGTTATTGAGCGCAACACGTAAAGAGAGATTACTCTGTAAAGGAGGTGAGAGATGAAGTGAGGCGAGTGGAATTGAGAAGCGGCAAATCCAACGAAAATTGAGAAGCGGTCAAATCCAAAATAGAATTGAAAAGAAGATGGGAAAATGGAGTAGCTCAAACCTGGGTTCGCTCAAACCAACGGCGACCAAAGTTTTTTCTGTTTAAGCGAAACCGAAGAGGAGGGGCTAGGGTTTAATTTATATGGCTTTTGACCGACGAAAATGTTCGTCGGTAATACAGAAGGACTAGATCCGTCGACATTACCGACAGATAAATCAGCTTTATCGACAGAACAAAATGCAAATTTAATAAAGAAAGTCCCGGCAATTGCAAATTAAAAGTCCGTCGGCATATGTCATTAGTCCGTCGATAATACCGACGGACGCGGTCCGTGATATAAGACCACTTTCTAGTATTGTTAGGATTAGTGTATGTAATGTAGGTTTTCTAATTATTGATCTAAAAGTAAATTTTAATAAATATACGAAAATATTAAATAAAATACAAAATGAGGGTTATGATTAGTTTATTTAATGTGGTTTGGTCTTGCGGTTCGAAACCGCGGTTTGGTTTGGTCTGGGAGGGTCAGACCATAAACCAAACTGAACCATGTGGCTTGCCAAAATTTGAGATCGAACCGAACCATTAATACTTGAAAACCAAACAAAACCGCATATTTGAATCAATTCGATATCAAAACGCGATTTAAATCGAATCACTTACCCCTTAGTATACCATTTCACCCATTAGAGTCACACTCAAAAAAACTTAATTTTACTATACTGTAAATGCTAATAACTCTCTCCGTTTCGTTCGAAATGTTTCAACTTTCCTATTTGGGTGTCCTATTTAAAATGTCCTAACCCAAAAAAGGAATTTTTTTATTACTTTTTTATTTGTGAAACCCACTTATCATACTCACAATACATATCCACTAACTATTCCCTATCTCACTTTCTCTTTCCTACATTACTTTTCATACTCACAACATTTATTTCACTATACATTTTATCTCTTTTCTACATCACTTTTCTTAATTCTCACGCGCATAGGTCATTTTGAAACATTTTGAGTTGAGCGGGACGGTGGGAGTATATGATAGTGTGCATGTCTATGTCATTTAAAAAAGCAAAATACAAAAATTAATTTGATGTTGACAGAATAGAATGCGTGCGGGTTTAATTTTTTTTTGACATCAGAACTAACCACCTCATCACATTCATATCATTCCATAAAGTCTAGTACAAGAACACCCAGAAATGCCAATATAAAACAGAACCAAAAAGAAGAAAGAGGATACAGTATCAAGAACTCCATAAATAAGGGTAAGTATATACTAAGTAGTTACAAATACATACGATACACAATATGATACATAAAAATGGTACGTGGATCTCGACTCCATCCACAGAGATAAGGCCATAAGCTTTTGCATTAACCATTTTTATCGGAACCAAAATACATATTTTCTTTTACACGTGGAAGGAAAAAATAACAGAAGGGAAAACATGACTAATTATACATGAAAATTAAACAAATACACGAAAACACAAATATTCAGAATTACACAATCCAGTCACTCCGGATAAAACAGTCATTTCTCATCACCAAGTTTCAGAAGTGCTTCCATTTCCTCATTAAACCTATCCACAGCACCTCTAGGGAGAGAAAGAACCACCCTAGCGCCGCCTTTCGCCACCCCGCCCTTTCTATAATTAGGAGTCATAATAACACACGAATCGATATGTCCGATCATGCTCCACGGCAGCGCAATTATATTAACTGGCTTACTCCACCCGAAATCCGCCACCTCGTACCTCCCCAACTGCCGCCAGTCGGTCAACACCATCGTGGCCCCGCCTAGCGGTAGCTGTGTATCCACCTTCTGCTCTATCACGGTTTCCAAGACACCGAGCGAGCTGTTAACAAACTCCACACTAGACCCTATTTTCTTGCACATCTTGATGGTTTTGGCAACTTCATTGAGAGGTCCTTCTACAAGTTCTTTCCCAGTTAACTCTGCATGGGAGGCCACAATTGCATTCCCATAGTACCCTTGTGGCAATGGTGGAACTATTAGATGCTTGGCACCCACGATCAACATGCAAACAGTTTTCCCATCTAGGTTTTGGTCCAAGGCTTTAAACCTTGCCCTCCAAATATATGAACCTAGCATTTCAAGACTGGTCAAAGGTGGATCATTTTGACCATTTTCTTTAGGCAAACATAAGGTTCTTAGTTTGTTTATGGGCTCAGCTTCTAGATTGAACCAGACATGAACCATATCTTTAGAGGGTAAAAATGGTGAATTTACCAAAGGAGGATTGTCCTCTGGAAATACAATTGGGTCTTGACTTGCTAACCCTGCTAGCCTTTCTCTCTCCCAAACTGGTTTAACCGATAACTCGGTGGCTCCACTGGCTAACTCTCCCAAGGCTTGAAGGAATTGAACCGTCGCAAATCCGTCACAAACTGCGTGCAACAACCCCATAGCAACCGCGAAACCACCACATGAAAACTTCGTAACCTGCAGAGACAAATCAAAGAATTAATTAACATTTTTGGCGTGCTTATTGAACTCAATTTGATTGAATTATGATAAAATGTTTATGAAAAAATAATTATTTTCATAAAATACTAAATTTTGTTACTGATAAATATTTGTAATGGTATATCAATAGTATTTTTTAGGCAGACCCTTATACCTGCATAACAAGAGAGTGGTAGTAACCATTGACATCAGCGCTCTTGGCGGGGGAATACTCAAAGAAAAATGACCTAACAATTTCAGCCTTAATTTCCTCAAAATGGTTAAAGGAAGAGAGGTCAGAATCAGTGGTAGCCTCCAAGAAGGGTACACCCACTTGATCATCATCAGGATCACAAGTGATTTGAAGCCTTCCATCTTTGAATCGCTTAACCTTTCCGGCTAAAGGATAATAATCAACCAAAGCCCTAGAGAGGGCTTCCTTTAATATGGAAACGGGGTCGGATGTTGCATTGACATTTGCTTCATAGACAAGAATGGTTTGACAATGAAACTCAAGGTGAGGATTGTTGTCCATGGTGGAAAGAGAAAGAACTTCTGAAGGTATGGGTTTGGCTGGCTTAACAAGGACGACATCCTTCTTGTGGACTAAAAAGGGGGTTTCTTGTTGTGTTGCCATAATGCGTATGGTGCAATTTTATGTTGCTCTTGAGTGATTTTGTAAGGACTAGCTTTAGATTGCTAAAAGAGTTGATGCAAATTTAGCTATATCAGTGTTGATACTTATATATAGAACTAGCTAAGGAAGTTGTGTTGGCAACAAATAATAGGTATCTAAACTCTTTTTGTTTTTTTTTTATTTTTTTTGTGTGTCTGTACTAGTGTTTCTGCATTGCCGAAGTCAAGATTTTGTTCTACTTAGTGTTAAAGGGGGTCGATACTAAATTTCTTATTATTTACTCCCTCCGTCCCATTACAAAGAGGAAAGTTGGTCAACTGTGTGAATCTTTGACCAATGATTTTATGAATGTCTAAATATCTCTATGCAATTCTAAAAAAAAAGTTATTAATAGTATTTTTAATGGTGAAGCAATAACAATTTTTAAAATTACAAAAAAATATCTAGATATTCATAAAATCATTGGTCAAAGATTCAAACAGTTGACCAACTTTCCTCTTTGTAATGGGACGGAGGATAGTAAGTGCTAAAAGATAAAATATGTAACCTCAAAGGTAGTAAAATCTCAAATTTTTAAAGATAAGGAGTCAAATAACCCCTTAACTTATATCTATAAAAACTCGAACTCGAGACATCCGGTTAAAGTGATTAATTTCCTTTCTCCTACGAGTACTATAGCAAAGGACATATATTCGCTATTAACTAACATAGTCTTGTTCAGCTAGCCATTAAAAAAAAAAAAAAATCCTTTTGCCATTCTTGTCAAGAAGATAGTTAAATTAAAACATAAGGGGTGGGGGTGGGGGTGGGGGTAAAGTGTTGGTCATTAATCTACATGATGGTTATGTGCATCTTGCTAAAACTTCAAGGGGATATTGAGACAATATAAGAAAAGAATACTTATACGGAGTGCTAAGTGTCACTACCAAAAACCACAGCCTACCTACTACACCATTATCTAAAACATTATCCCCTAAAATCGCGTAATTTCAAAGTAAACTCTTCATGCTCCACGCCAATAATAAATAAACGAATAAATAAATTTAAATATTATAAATGCAAGATAGTAAATAAATAAATAAATAAATAAATAAATAAATAAATAAATAAATAAATAAATAAAAAGAAAATGAAGATTAATTTTGGCTAACAAATTACAATAATTGTTATTTCAAAAAGAAAAAAGAAGAAATTAAAATAAAATAATTGTACAACGTCTGTTCCAAAATAAATGGGTAATTTTTATTCTTGATTAAAATAAAAAATTAATTTACTTTTGGACGTAAATATTTTGTTTTTTCTTAATCAGCAAAGAACAAAGAACGGACATTATTAGTAATTTTGGTGAATCTTCATTGTCTTTCTCCTCTATTTCAAACAGATTATGTAAGATGCACGTAAAATAAATACGAGTCTATTTTATTGGCAACTTGCTCGGTGTTTAGAAGTTATCGCACTATCAACATCGGTTACAAAAAGTGCTAGCACATACTTCCTCCGTTCCACGTAAATGCAAACTAACTTTTTGGGTGTGGGAATTAAGGAAAAGTAGGAGAGAGAAATAGGTGAAGGAGGTGTTTGTGAGTATGAAGAATTAAATAGGAGAGAGAATGAGTGGGAGGAATAGTTAGGAGAGAGAATGTTGTGAGTGTAAAAGTGAAGTAGGAAAGAGAATGAGTGGGTGGAATAGTGAATATTTATTTCCATTTTGGGCAGTTTGCATTTACGTGGGACGGACAAAAATGGAAATAAGTTTGCATTTACGTGGGACGGATGGAGTATATCCGAAACTAAAAAATATTATCACTGACATTAAACTGATTTAGATAGTGTTAATAGTGAGGTGTGTCGGTGCTAGTAGCAAGCAGTGTCATTGCATGTACCAGTAATAATAAAAAACAATAACACTGGCATTAAAATGATACAAACAATGTTAGTTACAATGAGTGTCAGTGTTTATGTTTTCTTTGTAAAAGTGATTGTGTTATTGGGCGCATCCGCTAAAGCTGACATAAATTTTGACTCAAAATTAATCACGTAATGCACAACATATCAAATCGAATTGAATTTCGAGACCTACTATGACAAGTTAATAAATCACAAAAGAAGTCACTTAGTCCCTCAAAGCATTTGAAGTTTTTGTAAATTTGTTATTGATTGCTAGAGTATATATTTTGATGAGTGCCAACGCATGTATCCAATAGTTCTAGAACATGTATGAAAAAAATGTCAATGTTAATATTAGTAGTACCAGCACCAAAGTTAACGACCGACATATTTAGTTGATAACCTTCATTATTTACGAAAATGTCACTGTACACATTTTTTAAAATGTGTCAGTTATTTACAAAAATATCACTGAAGATTCAGCCACAGTTCAAAAAACATTCTTTCATAGCTTACGAAAAAACGTGTCTTTGCCAAAATTTTAAATATCATGTTAATTAATCAACTCCTAAAAAACTTTTAAGTGATAAAGAGTGCATCCACTATGCATATCAAAGTTTTGTCATTAAAAAACTTTTAAATGATAAATAGTACATCCACCATGTATATCAAAGTTTTACCATTTCTAATTATAAATTCATTTTTGTCTCTTAAAAAATAAGAGATTGTGCAACTAAAGTTTGAAATGAAATGGAAGTGTTTGATTATTATTTATATGATATATACAAGCACATAATTCATTTGAATTTAGGCGAAAGTACTTCCTTCGTTCTAAAAGATAAATTAAAAAAAAAAGTATTTTTAGGATAAAGATTTTTTTCTTCGATTATTTATTTTGAGTCCGGAAAAGTAGATGATATAACAAATGCTTGGTAAACAAGCCACTATCAATATGTTTGATACCCCTCTTTTTTTTTTTTTTTTTTTTGGACGAAAAGGGCAAAGCCCCCTAAATTTTATTAAAAAAATAAGAATAAAAATTACAAAAAATCAAAGAAAAACCATAAAAAAAATAAAAAGGTCAATCAAATTGCCATTTAGGAAATCAAGGCCAGGCTTGATGTTTTTTGATTTAGCTTTCGATCCAAATTTTTCTCGTTTTCCTTTAACTTTTTGAAAGCCATCTTCTTCATCGTAATATTCTTCAAAATTATCGCAGTCAGCCATTAGAGCCGACGGGTCAACATGTACTCCTCCAATAATACCCCCATAATTGCGAGCATCATGATATGCCGAAGGAGAAATATCAGAAACACCACCTTCCGGTTCCGAATCACATTTTTCCCGAATAATAAGAGCTTCTTTTAGGTTTTTTGGATTTATAAATTCGGGATTAAAATATTTAGGATTTGGCATACGAACAGTAGAGGGACGAAGGTTAGGAGCTGAAGATGAGGCTTGACATTGCCGAACCTTTTCCCTAATTAAATTAAATTTTCCATCCCTAATTAAATCCAATTCAGATTGCAACTCAATCCCATTATCTTGAAATTTAAATAAATATAATTTTATGAAGTTTTTCAATTTTCTCATATTAATTGTCAGGTTGTAAGTTACATTTATTCTTATATGTCATTTAATGGATAAAAAGTCGTTTGATTCAAAACTTGTGGAGTTAAAATTGGGAATTCAACTAGAAGTATGGAATATTTTATTTAATCAGCTATTTAATGAAGTATACTCCCTTAGTCCCATAATACATTTCCAGTATGAATAGTAGCAAGTCAATTGAGTTCATTTTTGACCAAATTTTAATATCAATCTATTTATTCTAATGAAATTTTAATAATTTTAATAACAATTTTTAGATTTTTATTATAATAAGTAAATTAATATTAAAATTTGATCAAAGTTGAACTTGATTGAACTGAGTTTGTATTAATTGAGTAAGATATTATAGGACAGGAGTACATTTTATTTTATTGGGTTGTAGTTTTGGTATGTACGATGCCTTTGATTAATGGACAGCTGTCATAATTATTTATTTAGTGGAGTCATTTTATCAAGTTAATACTAAGGCACAACTTTGCGTAGTCAAACCAAAAAAAGTAGTACAAATTATTATTCGTCCAAAACAGACAAAAATAGTACTCCCTCCGTTCCTATCTAAATGTCTCAACTTTCCTTTTTGAATGTCCTATTTAAAATGTCTTAACTCAAAAAAGAAAAATTTTTTATTACTTTTTTATTTGTGGGATCCACTTATTATACTCACAATAAATATCCACTAACTATTACTTTTTTAATTTTGTCTGTGTTGTACAAATAATAATTTGTACTATTTTTTTTTGTTAGACTACGCAAAGTTGTGCATTAGTATTAACTTGATAAATTGACTCCACTAAGGGCCGTTTGGTAGGTCGATAAATGATCGGATATAGAATTATTAGTCCAATAAAAGTATGTTTGATAGATTAAATGCAACCGTAATAATTATTGAAAGTACAACCCAGATAAGCACTGAACATCTCTTATTCCCTTCTTATTTATCTTAAAAAAATGATATTATTAATTCCTGAATTAATAACCTCCTGTCTATTAATACATGCTAATTCTATCGGCCTATTAAATGAGCCCTAAATAAATAATTATGACAGCTGTCCATTAATCAAAGGCATGCATACCTAAACTACAACCCAATAATATAAAAATGTATACTCCCTCCGTCCCACTATACTTGACACTTCTTTTCATTTTGAGCCGTTCCATTATACTTGACACCTTCAAAAAATAACCAAGTTTTTATATTTTTATATTCACTCTACCCCACCACTCATTCTCTCTCTTTATTTTCCACTACTCAATTTATTCAACCAACACTACTATTTACCCCACTCATTCTCTCTTTTCATTTTCTACCACACATTTTTTTTATTTTATTCTTTTTTCTTAGTTTTTGAACCCACCCCTTGGGTGTCAACTATAATGGGACGGAGGGAGTACTTCATTAAATAGCTGATTAAATAAAATATTCCCTCACTTCTAGTTGAATTCCCAATTTTAACTCCACAAGTTTTGAATCAAATGACTTTTTATCCATTAAATGACATATAAGAATAAATGTAACTTACAACATGACAATTAATATGAGAAAATTGAAAAACTTCATAAATTTATATTTATTTAAATTTTAAATATTTTTATTATAAATAGGCATTTATTTACTGATGGTGTGTGTGTGAGTATCAAACATATTGATAGTGGCTTGTTAAGCATTTGTTATTGACATGCCTTTCTAATCATCTACTTTTACTTTTTCTCAAATAAATAATCGAGGAAAAAAATCTTTATCCTAAAAATACTTTAAAAAAAAAGTTATCTTTTAGAACGGAGGAAGTACTTTCACCTAAATTCAAATGAGTTATGTGCTTGTATATAGGAGTATCATATAAATTAGGGGTGTAAATAGTTTGGTTTAAGCCAATTTACGCATCGAATCAATAGTAATCGGTTTGAAAAAATCGCAAATCGAATTGTACCATGAAAAAAATTCAAACTGAAACGAACCAAACCACCATGATTTGGTTCGCGGTTTGGTTCAAACCGCGGTTTGATTTTACGGTCCGAACCACGGTTTAAACCAAAGTTCAAACCACGGTTCAAACCATGAAATAGAACATGGCTTAAAACATTAATTAGAACATGGTTTCGGACTACACAATTAATTGTTATGTTTGTTTGAATTTTTCAGACATAGCATAAAGAAGAAATTCAAAATTTGAATGAAATTGTGCTTCAATGTTTATGATAACAACAAGCCATTTGAGTACTTGTAATGGTATGTGGTAAAAACTGAATTCACATTATTACAGGAAGATTAACCAAAAGAAAAAAGCGTTATAATCTAAAACCCATTAATAGAATTAAAGATTTTCAAATTTTAATGTGAGTTGCAGATGAAAGATATGCATATCTACGATTAATAATGAATGGTTTGGTGGTTTGGTTTATCGATTCGATTTGGTGGTTCGATCTCGCGATTTCGAATCGTGGTTTGGGGGTTCAGACCGCAGACTAAAACGAACCACACGGTTTGACAATTTTTGAAACTGAACCAAACTGCTATTTCTTGAAAATCGAACTAAACTGCATGATTTGATTTGGTTCGATTCTGAATCGCAATTTGGATCGAAACACTTACACCCCTAATATAAATATTAATCAAACACTTGCATTTCATTCCTAATATAAATATTAATCAAACACTTGCATTTCATTTCAAATTTTAGTTGCTCAGTCTCTTATTTTAAGAGAAAGAAGGAAATTAATTTATAATTAGAAATGGTATACAGCTTTGATAAACATAGTGGATGTACTCTTTATCACTTAAAAGTTTTTTAATGGTAAAACTTTGATATACATAGTGGATTCACTCTTTATCACTTAAAAGTTTTTTAGGAGTTGGTTGCTTGGCATGATATTTAAAATTTTGGCAAAAACACGTTTTTTCGTAAGCTATAAAAAAATGTTTTTTAAATCATGGCTAAATTGAATCAGTGATATTTTTGCAAATAACTAGCACATTTTAAAAAATGTGTGCGGTGACATTTTCACAAATAATGGAGCCAGTCATTAACTCTGGTGCTGGTACTATTAATATTAACACCGACATTCTTTCATACATGTTTTAGCACTTTTGAACACATATGCTGACACTTATCAAAACATATACTCTAGCACTCAATAACAAATTTACAAAAACTTCAAAGGCCTGTTTGAGGGACTAAGTGACTTCTTTTGTGATTTATTAACCTGTTATAGTAGGTCTCGAAATTCACTTCGATTTGATATGTTGTGCATTTCGTGGTTAATTTTGAGTCAAAAGTTATGTTAGTTTTAGTGCATGCGCCCAATAACACAATCACTTTTACAAAGAAAACATAAACACTGGCACTCTTTGTAACTAACATTGTTTGTATCATTTTAATGTCAGTGTTATTGTTTTTTAGTGTCAGGTACATGTACTGACACTCATTTCTACTAACATTGACACTCCTCACTATTAACACTGTCTAAATCAGTTTAATGTCAGTGGTAACGTTTTTTAGTGTCAGATACATGTGCTGGCACTTTTTGTAATCAATGCTGCTAGTGCGACCAAAATTCCAGATATTTAAGCCAGCATGCCCTTTAAAAAAAGTGTCAGTTATTAAAAAAAAACTGTCACCGATTCAGTTCAGCCCGGTTCACAAACACGTATTTCCTAACCCTTAAAAAAACACATTTTTCATAAGACGCACTGACATGGTATCAGAGCTCTTGGTTGGGCAAAACAAGGGTTGGAATACCCGCTTCCAATTGTTTATAGAAATTAAATTGTGCACAATTGCATGTGTTTGTGTGATCGAGTCACACTCACATGTGAGGAAAAATATTAAGGGTTGATATACATTTTGAATGTGTTCTTTGTCACTTTAAAATTTTAGAGGAGTTACGTTAGTATTTGACAAAACTGTCCAATTTTTAAGAGAGAGAAGGAAATGAATTTATAATTAGAAATGGATATGAGAATCGAGAAGGAAGGTGCTTGGAAGTTGGAGGCTTTTTCTATTTTTTAAATTATCATGGATGGATGGCTAACCATATAGTATAACATGTTACAACAAATACAAAAATAAAGAGCCTTAATTTATATATATAAAAAAAAAACATGCATCATATCCTAGGTAGACATAATGAATCTCCACTCCTAGTGTTTCCAATAGCTCAAAAAAAATACTTTCTTTTGTATATTAATTAGCTTAATATAGTTAACCACCTATAACCTGACAGGTGTTAAATTAATGTTAATTTGATTCGGCCATAAGCAATGATGTTGTATTTATAGCACATCTTTTGACTAATGTTTTAAATAAGCATTTATTATTATTAAAGAGGGAGGGGAAGGGTTTTTTAATGTAGCACTTCATATTATATTGGTTAGGTTCTTTACATGTCACATTACATGAATTATGTGTTAATTCCAATTCAATGTTGAAAATTTTCACCGTTGAAAAAGTTGTAAAACGTCTGAAATAATTCAACATAACTTACGGAGTAGGTTAAAAATATCATTTATTTAAATTGACACTTATAAGATTTAAACTAACAATTAACACTTGTTAAATGCATCGGTGTCGGGTGTTAGTAAATATCAATATTTAAAAAGTGTCAATGTTAATATTAAAACTATCAAATCCGTATCAAATTGAATTATCCGGTTTAAATGTGGTTTTTCTTGTAGCTTGTGGCTTCAGGAAAACTAAATTTTCCCCACTTTTTTTTTCTTCTTATATTTAAAACTACTTATCCGCCCAAAAGGGAATAAAATTACTCACAATCACAAACATTTGAGAAAAATGGAGTATTAAATCAGACCATTTACAATTAGGAAACAAACCATTACTTCACCCGTACTATATTTCGCCGTTGATCCATTAATATTTAAATAAATACTCCATCTGTTGTAAAACAAATGTCACATTTTTTTTATATGTTAGTACGAAGAAAATTTAATCAATATATAATTTTAGTTTAATTTAATTATTTTAATAAAAATATAAATATTATTATTAATAATATTTATAATGGTATATCAAGAACAAATTTTATATTTTATTAGGATAATTAAATTAACTTAAAAGTATTACTCAAAGTTCCTTCGTACCAACATACAAAAAAAAGTGAGACATTTTTTCAGGACATACATATTGTATGTGTTATCTATTTATATACTCCCTTCCTCCCATGATAATATAGAAAGTTGATTTTTTTTTGAAATTTGACCATACAACTACGAGAAATTGATATATTATAATGAAATTTTAAAAGTTGTTATTGATTTATTACTAACAACACTAACAATTAAAAATTTTAAAATTTAATTATAATATATCAATTTCTCGTAATTATATGATCAAATTTCAAAAAAAAGTCAACTTTCTATATTATCATGGGAAGAAGGGAGTATCTATTTGTATTCTTTTAAAGTTATTTTTTTTGTAAAAAAAAACATTGTACTTATATTGAAAGGGTCCAAGAAACAATACTTTACAATGAAATGGAGTGTTATGTTATTGTTGGACAATTGTGTAGGCTTCTCAAGAACTTAACTAGAAACGTAACAGAAAAAGATAACGGAGATTGGAAACAAAAGAATTCAAGTCGAGTCTTGTATTTAATACAATCTCCGTAAGAAGTTATTGCCCCGCACAGGTGCTTACGGTTTATATGACAATCTTCTAGTAAGATAAAACGACTTATAAGTAAATGATAGGAGCACTCCAAATCAAATACTCTAGCGAACAACACAATGTTTGAAACTTTGGACTTTGAAGGATTTAATGCAACAATATGCAATGATATGGGTATGTTAATCTATCTTACTAGAGGGTAGGAAGGGTCAAAATACTGTATATATTTATTGAAATTCGGAGGAGGAGGTATATATAGAGAGCCAAGGGGTTTGTATCTTTTCCCACGAAGAGACACAACTTTCTGTTTGAAATAGTGCCTGTTCAGGATCTGCTCGGCCGAGTCAAGGACTCTGCTCGGCCGAGCACCAAGCAGCACGCCCGAGTCAAGAGACTTGCACGGCCGTGCAAATCACTCCAGAGACTTTGGCCAATTTATGTGCTCTGCTCGGCCGAGTTAAGGACTCGCTCGGCCGAGCACTTCAAACAAAATCAAAACACCCTTTAATTAACTCTCGTTAAGTTACAAAAGACCTTTGTCATTAATTCTCATTCACCCTAAATGGTTTTGAGACATTAAATAAGTTTGATAGTCTACAACAAATGTAGAATACATTTTGTAACTAGTTTCGTTAACAAATAACGAACTTCCGTTAGAAATCTAGGTCAACGTTAAGTCAAACTTAACTTTCCGTTACCCATTTCCAACAATCCCCCACATGAATGACAATTAATGCATGAATGCAATTTCGTCCAAAATTCCGGCGAACTATTATTACATCGGGATAGATAGCTTGTGGCCTTGAATCTTCCCTAGTGAAATATTATCGGATATACTAGCCATTTGGTAGCGAGTTGCTTTGAACCAGTGACTGTCGGGTGTATACCAAGACAATAATACTCACATAATAACAGCTCTAACAATTGTTGTTCTCACGTTTTTGTCCATTTTGACCCTGGACCGTATCTCATTCATAAACGTTCATTTAGAGGCGGCCTTATTACCTCTCGCTTTATATAGGTGATTCTCACTATAAGGAGTATCATGCACTACTCCACCCGTAGGTATAGAAATCATTAAAAGTTTTCTCAACTTATCCTCACCACTGCTGCATGTGCTAGTACTTGGACGTTCTGGGAATGAGTATTCAACATCTCTAGGTTAATAAACCGAGTTATTGTTTCCAAGTAACTCTACTAGAACTTATAACTTGGTTGTCTCATTGAACCAAGGGCCTGGGATCTCCATTTCTCAAGGTTGAGTGTCCGCTATAAATTCTTTTGTTGTGGGTTTTAAACCCATTCCCCTTAACAGTTTATACAGTTGATCTTTATTACTACCCTTAGGTAGACGGATCCGAATTTGAATTCACATGGCTAGTTGTGACAGTCGCATTTTGAGATCAATTGTACTATGGTAGTGTGTCTAAGACCATTATGTCTAGACTTACCATGATGTTCTACACCTTTTCCTATTTCTCATTGTCGTCACAATGCCTTAGGTCATGTAGACACAGACTTATTCCACAAAGGAATATCTTCCAAGACCATTCAACTTATAGGAATTGTAATCGTTAATCATAAGTATATCTTTAAGTACACCAAGCACTATGATTATACTATTCCGGTGATTGATTATAATTACAATTAGACCTTTAGTCTATCTAGAATGATCAGTCCCTTCGAGTGATCAAATTCTTCTATCGATCAGTTTCTTCAAGTGGTTATTATCTCTGTACCGTTTCGACTTCCCAAATATTCAGTATCTCTAAGTGATTTGACCTCCTTAGAGTCTACTTTCCAGGAATCTACTTTACAGAGAATACCTCTCAAGAATCTATTTGAACATTCGAAGTACTTTCTTTTCAAGATAATGGAATTGTGATAGGACAATCCTTCTGATGTTCTAGAAATCTTTATTTCTAATATGACATCGGCTAATCCCATATCTTTCATGTCAAAGTTCTGTTTTAACATGTCTTTGGTATTCATGATCAATTCATGACTACCATTGTTATCCACGTAAGGACAGACTATTAACAAATGATTCAGATGTTCCTTTAAAGTATGTAGACACATTTGTCACATTTATTAATCTTGAATCCATTTGATAACATAGTTCTATCGAACTTCTCATGCCACTGTTTAGTTGCTTGTTTTAGTCCATATGAATACACAAGTAGATCCAACACGGTTGTGCGACATAGAACGCTATGTTGTGTCAATGGGATAATCTTGCATAAATCATCATGTCCTTTTGACAACTATCCTGGCTTTATGCTTATCAACAGATCCATAAGCTTTATACTTTCTTTTGAGAATCCAATTGCAACCTAATGGTTTGCAACTTGGAGGGAGATCTACCAATTCCCAAGTATTATTAAGCATTATGAATTTTTATCTCACTGTTAATAGCCTCTTTCCAGAACGAACTATCCGGACCGCATAACGCTTCCTTAACAATTCTTGATTCGTTTTCCAATATAAATGATAGAAAATCAGGACCAAAAGACTTTTCCACTCTTGCCCTTTTACTACGTCTAGGTCCTTCATCTTCCACTTGAGATGGACCGTTTGTAGTCTAATATTTGAAGGTTTCATCCTTGGTACATCTAGTTTTTGCAACCCAACGGTTTGCATAAGGAAGATCAACCATCTTCCTAGTAAAGTAGGATGAATTTGTCCTTCAACTGTATCTTGTTTTCTTCTTCTTATTAAGAAAATCACTTACAGTTTCTATAAATTTTCTTTTATATATTTCCTATCATTTCAAGGAAGTATATTCTTTAAAGAATATAACGTGTCTTGCTTAAGTATTTCTACTTTAGCCAAGTACCCCCACATTTGAGGTATTTATAAAACGACTTATGAATATTTCATAATTCGTCATCATTGAATATTTCCTTTCTAAGGATCCATTTGTAACCCAATGGTTAGCATTATGGAGGAAGATCAAATAACTTCCAAATATATGATGATCCATTCTTTTAACTGTTAACGCTTAACGCTTTACGTTAATACTAGAAGTTCATATCAAATAGAACTTATGTATTTAGCTTGTACCCCCACACTTGAGGTGTACCTCCACATATCAAATATTTTATGAATATCCTAATTCATATTTAATATTTTCCTTTTATGTGAAGTCATTTAATTGTAATAACCATGTTATCTACAATGTATTTCATCTCCTTGAGATGAACCGACGACATAGTCATAACTATGTTTTAAGTGAGGTCTCTTCAACCATTTTCCTTGGTTGAAGAATACTGCATTGCCAATGGAAACGTAATCCATGGTTTTGGGTCCTATCTTAACCTCTTTAGGTTTAGATATTTCTACCTTTGCTAGGTATACCCACATAAGACGGAACTTATCAATAAGGAGTTCACCATCTCCTTAAAAGTTCTATCTTCCTTTTTTCAATTGATTTGAGTGTGTAAGAAGCATTCGTTTGATAAATAAGTGTCAGCGTCCCAACAATTATTTTTCAAACGGTACTACATACTAACCACCTCTATCACTTCGAAACTCTTAATTGTTCATTAAGATGAATCACAAACCTTATTGTTTACTCAAAACTTTAAGGTTTTACCTTTTACTTTTCCAAAAGATGAACTTTGCATTATCAAATGCAATCATTAATAGAAGTAAATAACTATCTATTTACTATTTCTGGTTTGAACTGATTTCTACAAAAGAAATCATAATTGATTTTGCGAATCAAATTTCATTTTAGGTAGTAATTTTAAATTAACTCGTCGACTTAGTGAATTTAAATTTACACGACCTAAATGAACACGCCATAACAATTGGAACACTTCAAACCAAGTAAATAAAATCTGAAATTTTATTCTTCGCACTTAGGCGGATAAACAATTACAATTTAAGGAGTCCTTCAACAAGGTACCCTTTACTAACACAACAACCACTTTTGGTCAATTCAATCTTATGCCCCTAGGCTAAGTTGATCAAAGTCCAATGGAACATTTCTATCTTCATTCACATTGGCTTGAAGAGGGTTTCCATCTTGGTTGTTGATTCTAGGATGTCGACATTCCCTAGCCATATGCCTGGGTTTGCCGCAATTAAAACAACTACCTTTGACCTTCTTGGCGGTCCTCTTCACTTTCCCGGTTTTCTTTCTCTTATTTTCCGGCACTTGTTTCCACCAAGTTCACTTTCGGTCTTTTAGTCAAAATACACTTAGTATTGTGCATCTCGAGAAAATTCCAAAGTTCTCTCGCGGTCTTTATGCCACAACAAACCTTGTATTGTGCATAATCCAAGCCACTAAGAATGTAATTGCGACACAAGAAATCACCGTGATTCCATGTATCCAAGTCATTCTTTGCTTTAGATTCATCCTCATCGGATATCAATGGTGGATATTCCCAAAGAAAATGCACCAATTTTAATGTTGTCAAATAGACCAACATTTCCTGTTGCCACCTCTTAAAGTTCATCCCGGTAAGAATACCCGGTCTTTCCGCATGTACGAACACATGAGACGGAGGGAGAACATTAAGAGGTGAAACCCTTGAGGTTGTAAGTGAAGGAGGTTTCTTACCATGAACCGGGTGAGACGGTGTAACATTGTTGAACGTAGCGTCACTTTGAGAAGGAGGCGTCACATTCCCTTGACTTGATTCTATGGAGTCTTTCTCGTTTGCCATCTTGAAGATCTTGAAGAAGCGTAAACTAACTTCTTACGATTGTTGGACAATTGTGTAGGCTTCTCAAGAACTTAACTAGAAACTTAACAGAAAAAGATAACGGAGATTGGAAACAAAAGAATTCAAGTCGAGTCTTGTATTTAATACAATCTCCGTAAGAAGTTATTGCCCCGCACAGGTGCTTACGGTTGTTGGTCCCAAAGGTGGCAACAAGGGTGAAAATACAGCTAGAGGGGGGGTGAATAGCTGTTTAAAATTTTTCGCCCTCTTTTAAAGACTGAACCTCTTGCTTACAAAATCCTCTTGCAGTTGATAATAGACTGCAAGTGATAGTGTAAAATGCACAGCGGAATAATAGAGTGTAAAGCGGTTTTGAGAGGCGGTTTGTAAAATGCGGTTTTGGTGGTGCGGTTTTGGGAAGTGCAGTTTTACAAACACGTGTGGTTTTGACTTTGTTAACTCCAAACACTATTTCACAATAATGGATAGCTAAATAAAGATCAAACAGAGACAAAGATAAATAATTAGCAAGCACAAGAAATATAAATGCAGAAGGTAAGAACACGCTATTTGGAGTGGTTCAATCGATAAACGATCTACGTCCACTACCAAGATGGTTAGTCTTGGATTTCTAAGAGAGATTTTATATTAAGTATTGTGAGATTACAAAGTACAATAAAATCTTTTCTATGAAGAACAAATCCAAAACTATAACCGAGTGTATCTCAAGTGTTTAATCTATGTGATTAGAACAAGTGAGGTGAGTGTGTGAGAACAAGATCAAGGCTCTTTAGATGCAGTGAGATGTAGAGCACAATGATTCTTGATTGTGTTAAGGCTTGATTTCTGGGCTAGGAATATTTCTTGAAGTATGAAGATGAAGATTCAAAGGATTGAATAATTTACGGCGTAGCTTCACTTCTATGAACACAGTACTTTCAAATTCTCAAGCAATCGTCAAATGGTGAAGATTGGGGTATTTATACCCAAGCATCAAGAAACTAGCCGTTGGAGTACAAATTTGTAAGGACAATACTTGATGCAATCCTATTGGTCCACAACAACCACTTTTGTCCTTTGGTACATTGCTTGCAGATAAAGCCGATCGGGCTCCACTGCAAGCAATGAGGTTAGGACACCTGTCACCTTTTCAAGATCCTTGCAGATCTTTTCTGACATTGAATCACGTGACAAGATATGGTGGTTGACTTTTGATATTGCTGACGTGGATTCCAACGGATAAAAAGTTGTTCACTTCAAATAGCCAATCATTGGATGCGGTTGGTGAGACGCGGTTAGGAATGTGCGGTTTTGCTACACCAGGGGGTTGCAAGGATGCGGTTGTAGGTGAACTGCAATGATGCGGTTCAACAAGCGGTTTGCACTGAGGTAGTTCATTGGGCAGATTCAAGGAATCATACATGCGGTTGCATGTGCGGTTCTAAGGGGCGGTTTTGAATACTGCTGGAACTGCAACCTTACATCCAATGAGTCTTGTGCCATACTTCAAGCCTAAGATTAACCTATTCTATAAAATGGACTTAGCTAAAAAATTGATGTCTAAGCTTCATTACATAGGGTCCTAAAGTCCTTAAAATAGACAGGAGGTTATGGTATTAATCAAATCTAATACAAAATAGGAGGGTTAAAACATGCATACCCAACAATCTCCCCCTATTTGATTGATGCCATTACCTACTATAACAAAAGCAAACATTGTACTTGGTAAGAACATGTCCATAAGAATTAACATGGTAATTCATGTCCCAAGTCAATGCACACACTTAGCTTAAGCTATAGATTTCTATACTTTCTAAAAGATAAAAATTTACAATATGGAAAGTATAGAAATGCATTCAGTGCACTTAAGAAATTGTGAGTTTAAGTTCAAAGTGCGGTTTAAACTGAATGTTTAAACATCAATTCAAAATAGTGATTTTAAGTTAGAAAATATTTGAATGAGTTTATAAACCATAAGAGGTTTCATTGTTCTACAAACAAGTAGTTTGATATGAACAAGGTTTTGGAACCAATGATGCATTTTTCATTACTACCAATGCGGTTACACTTACAATGGTAGAGAAGCAAAATACAAAGGTTTCAAAAAAGAAAGTTGGACAAAAATACATGGAGTGCGGTCCAACAAAACAAAAAGGAGTTCAGCAAAATAAGATAAAGGAGTTACAAAAGAGAAGTCCTAATGCTGACGCGGTCGGTGATGAGGCGGTTGATGTTGATGACGCGGTTGCTCTCTCGGTTGATTCACTTCCTGGTTGGGCAACTGCGGTCCTGAAGAAGGTCTGAAGGCTGAGCTTTCACCTCTGATATTTCTTCTTAAAGCTCTGAGGTCTTCAACCTGCCTTGCAAGAGTGGTTTCAACAGACTTGAGAGCGGATACAGATTCAGCAGCAGCAGTTCCAACAGCATCAACTGATCTGGAGTTGGCATCAACACTGTCTTTGATTTGAGTAGAAAAAGCTTCGAAACTGGCTTTCAAAGAGTTGAAAAAGGTGAAGATTTCATCTTGAATGGTCACTGTTTGAGTGGATAAAGTATCTTTCAATGGATCCAAATCAACAGTTACATTCAGGTTTGATTTCAGCTCCTTTATAGAATTGTCCAGCTTGAGGTTAAAACCTGCCTTGAGGTTTTCAAATCTGAAAGAGATATCTCCATCAAAGGTGGTTACCTGTTCTTTGATACTGTCTCCCACTATGTTGAGATCAACATTTATTCTGTCTTTAAGGGAGTCCAGTTCATTTAAAATTTTAAGCTGCAATTCATCCAAGGCGGTTTGAGAAGGGGCAGCTGAGGTGGAGGCTTCTTTGCGGTTGAGGTTGCTGTTGCGGTTGGGAATTTTCAATGGAATTCCTAAAGGAGGTAAGAGCAGCCTTGGTGGAAGAGATAAATTCATCAGAAAGCTTGGAAAGCATTTCATGAAGCTGGGTTTTTGAAAGCTTGGATCTCCCATTGCTTTAAGCACTCCTCGGGCAAGATCTTCTTTAAAACCACAAAACACTCTGTAGGCTGCGGTTTTAACAGCTTCAGCGGTTTGGGTAGAAGGTGCGGTTGGTATAGTAGAAACTCTCTCCCCCTTAATGGCATCAAGCAATTGAGCTTTTAGGATAGCCATTTCAGTGGTCTGAGAGTCCACTTTGGTAAGAAGGGTTTGGTTGGAGGCTTCAAGGTTGGCATTGGATTGGGTTAAGGCAATGTTTGACTCAGTGAGTTTAAGCATAAGGCCTTGGTTTACAATCAACTGAGATTGAATCAGTTGAAGGGTGGAAAGAATTTGAAGGTAGTCAGAAGGAGCGGTTTGAAGGATTGGAATTTGGGTAATTGATGGAGGAGGTTGAGATTGAGTTGGAGGGGCGGTTTGAGGTAAAGGGTTTAGGAGGGTTTGAAATATACGGCTGGCAGGGATAGTGAATTCAGAAGCGGTTGACGGAGGAATAGGTAATGTTTGGGGTAAAGTTGTAGGTGCGGTTGAGAAGGTAGGAATTGGTTGAGTTAGAGGTAAAGGAATAGAAGCGGTTGGAATTGGGATGGAAGGAATGGGTGCGGTTGAGATAGGTGCGGTTGAGGGTGGAATGTTGGTGGTTGGAATCCCAGAAGTTATGGGGTTGGAATTTGATGAAGAACTGGTATGAGAGGTATGGACAGAAACAGGAGGGGTTCTTTGCGGCTGAGGAGGTGCGGTTTCAGGAATGGGTGAGGTTTGAGGGGGCGGAGTAGGAAGGCGGTCAGGAGTAGGTGATTTATGAGGAGGAGAATTTTCAGGAGGAGGGGTATTGACTCGGTTTGGGGAAGGAGTTCTGTCGCGGTTAAGGTTGGAGATTGAGATGGCTGGGGTGTGATGTGAGTAAGGTGGTGATTGGGCGCGGTTTGAAGTAGGTGACTTGGAGCGGTTGGAAAGTTGAGGTGAGGCAGTTGGGGTGTTGGATTGGTTAGAGGAAGAATTTGATTTGGAAGTGGATTGGGATGAGGAATGTGAAGAGGATGAAGGGGATGAAGGTGGGGTAGGTTGTTTGGAAACACGGTGCAAAAAGCGTTTGGGGCCTTTGGATGGTGTTCTTTTCTGGGCAATCTGCTTAACCCTTTTTGGTTTCTCCCCCTGAGCGGTTGCAGCTCTTTGCGGTTGAGGAGGAGAGAGCGGTTTAGGTGATAGGGTTTTGGCTGGTGAGGAATGATGGGAGCGGTTTGGAGAGTGAGGTGGTGTTGGAATAAGTGTTTGGGTTTGGGGCAGTTTTGAAGGAGGCGGTTGGGGAATTGGATCCTTGGACTTTCCTTTGTTAGCTTCCCTCTCAGCCCTTTCTCTTTCCAATCTCTCAAACTCAGCTTTGTAAAAGATTGTCAGCTCCTCATCAGTCATTTGGGCCAGATCAATCTGAGTCTGCTTGGCCTTCTTAGCCCTGGCCACCAGTGGAGGAATAGAGTTATCTTCTTCCTCTTCTTCATCATCCTCATCAATGAGGGACATCTTCTTTTTCTCTTTCTCTTTCCTTGGTTTCTTTTGGCTTGGGCCTGCATCAGCTGAACCACGCGGTTTAGAGGGTGCGGTTGAGGTTGGCTTAGGGAGCGGTTCTGCAGGGGCCTTTCTCTTCCTTGAGGCCTTCTTTATTGCTTTTCCCAGAGCGGTTGAGGCAGTAGCAGGAGTCATCTCAACATAGAGCTCCTTATCCTTAGAGGTATCTGCATCATACAGGGCCTTATAATCATCATTTCCAAAAGAGCGTCTGAATGAGTGCATTGCCTTGAGGCCAAAGGATTCTTCCAATCCCCAGTGGATAGATAATTCTGGGGTGGCAATCCTGAGCTCCTCCAGATGCTGATAGTTCCCAAAGATTGCGGTCAGCACTCTTCCAAAAGGTCTCCACCTTATCTTCTCATTCTTAACCTTCAGCTGATACGCATCTATGCTGCTGGCAAGTTCTCTCATCAAGATCTTGGGCCAATGAAGCTTCATGCCGTTGTAGATGGCACAGCAGTATTGCCATTGATGAGAGGTGAAGTTGTTGTGGTTTCCAGTCTTCCCACAAACTGACTTCCCAACTAGGTAGCACAGGTGGCTCATCAGCTCACCAAAATCTTTCCTGGGCGTAGTCTTGTAATTGCCAGAAAGAGAATCCAGCTTTCCAGTCAGTGTAGAACATGTAGCATCTTGAACTTCTTGGGAAACCTCAACTGGAGCACCAGACACATGGAAGCCAAAAGTACTCCTGATATCCAAATAGTCAATGGATACTCTGAATTCTTCTACAACTCCCACCAAGTTAGGAATCTTGGAACCATCAGAAAGCTCAGTCTCTCCCTTCACAGCGGTTTCATAAAATTGGTCAATGAAGGAGGGGATGGTATAGGTTTGATTTTTGTTGAATAGGGGAAGGATTCCAGAAGCTTGCATCTTCCTCATCATCTCTCTTCCCAGAGCATCAGACCGCAACTCTGGTTCATTTATCTCCCAACCTGGCAGGAAATACTTGGTATTCTACAAATAAAACACACAAGTTAGAGCATTTTAGTAAAGTCACAGTTCATTATGCGGTTGGGGCACACATGCGGTTGGCAATAGTGCGGTTTTGGAAATGAAAATTTCCAACCACAATGAAACTGTGAACACAGGTAGGAAACAAATAAGAAAAACACAAAAGTATATACTTAGTACGTGGCATTGTAATCCAAGGTTATCCCACACTGCAAGCGGTGCTTAGAGAGGAAGGTTATGGTGTCCAGCCTATATACTTAGTAATACTTAAGTAATTTCTAAGTATGTGGTTCAAAAGAATATGCGGTTTTCAGCATGCGGTTTCCAAGAGAGAATATGCGGTTTTGAAATTATAAATTAGTAACTGTAAGTGCGGTTTCAAAACGAATTTCATGCGGTTCTAAAGCATGCGGTTCAAACATGCAACAAGGTATAATTTTCAGAAATTTTTCTAAGTATGGAAAAACAAGTTTAAAAATTAGGTTAACCCAAATCATAAGAAATTTCTGAAAAACATGATGAACATTCACATGAGTGCATGAAGAACACCAAGAACAGAGATTTGAAAAATGTTAACCAAAATGAACAAATAACATGTCAAAATGATCACATTGAGTAGTAGATTAACAATATAACAATAAAAATTTCTACTTTACTCAGAATCACCCAGAAAATGAAAAAAAAAATCAGAAAGTGGGTTTCGAAACTTAGATAGTTTAAAATTCAAAATCAGTGCTCAAGATGTTGATTGATCATAAAACAGAGTTTAGAAACATAATTTAAGCATGATTTCGAACAAAACCTAACAAATTTCATCAAAAATAATCAACAAATGAAGCATATATGAAGAAAAATCAGTTATGGTTGTTCGAAGCTTTTCAAGTTCATCAATGGCAGAAACAGTTCAATAGCATGTATGATTTGCAGAAGATAAAAGAGTTTAAAGTTCAGAAATCATACCATATCTTCAATGGGTTTGGGTGCCATTGATGAAGAAAGACTTAGAATTTTATGAAGTTATGAAGAATGTCTTTGGTAAATTTCTGACAGATAGTACGGATACACAGAGAAGACAGATGAAAAGTTTGAAAAGGTAAGGTATGTCTTCTATTTATAGGAAAGGATTAGGGTTTGGCAGATGAAAGGACACATTAGCTTCACCAACTCAGTGAATCATTGCAAATTAGCACCCTTTCAGCTTCACACATCAACCAATGACGGCTGACATGAAGGCCATTAAATGCCAATGTTCCCTTTGCATTAAATGCTCTCAAAATTTAAATTTTCGTGGGAAAACATTTGCAAATAAACCCTTAAAGAAAAAGATAAGGACTGAAAAATAAATAAAAAGAAGTTGAACAGATTTTTTTTTTTTTTTTTTTTTTTTTTTTTTTAAACATAAGCAAAAGTTAGAAATTACTCCAAGTTGAAACGCGGTTGAGGTCCAAGCGGTTGAGCTGCAGCAAGCGGTTTGAGTGAAGCGGTTGGCTGCAGTGCGGTTGGACATCCTTGCGGTTTGGGACACGCGGTTCAACAGTGGAATTGAAACTATACTCAACAACCAAGTTAGTTTAAAAAGAATGGAATTTATTTAAGTTCAAGCATACCCATTTCTCCTCTAAGGAATGAAAACCTCTTGGAGTCAAGAGCCTTTGTGAGGATGTCAGCAATCTGGTTGTCTGTCCCCACGTACTCTAAATGGATATTCCTCTTCTCCACATGGTCTTTGAGGAAATGATACTTGATATCAATATGCTTGGTCTTGGAATGCATGACAGGGTTGTTGGAGACTGAAATAGTTGAGGTGTTGTCACACATGATGGGGCAATTCCCTTCATGGATTCCATAGTCCACCAACTGCTGCTTCATCCAAAGGATTTGACAGCAACAACTACCAGCAGCAATATACTCAGCCTCTGTGGTTGACACTGAAACTGAAGCTTGCTTCTTGCTGGCCCAAGCAACTAGTCTATTCCCGAGGAAATGACAAGTACCACTAGTGCTTTTCCTGTCAATAGTACAAGCTGCATAATCTGCATCTGAATAACCTACAAGATCGAAGTTCGAATCTTTGGAATACCAAAGTCCAAGGTTAGTAGTTCCAGATAAATAGCGGATTATACGCTTGACTGCAATAAGATGTGCTTCTCTAGGATCTGCTTGATAGCGAGCACATACACAGACACTAAACATAATATCTGGCCTACTAGCAGTTAAGTAAAGCAATGAGCCGATCATACCACGATATAAAGTTTGATCAACTTTCTTACCTTTGAGATCTTTATCTAGCTTATTGCCGGTGGCCATAGGAGTATCATATGCTTTAGCATTTTCTAATCCAAACTTCTTTATTAGCTCCTTGGTGTACTTGGCTTGGCTGATGAAGATACCTTCTTCGCATTGCTTGATTTGAAGCCCGAGGAAGAATGTTAATTCTCCCATCATGCTCATCTCAAACTTGCTTTTCATTAGCTTTTCGAAACGCTTACAAAGCAACTCATTAGTAGAACCAAAAATAATATCATCGACATAAATTTGAACAAGTAAAGTATGCTCATTATATTTGGCAATAAAAAGAGTTGTATCAATTTTACCACGTTTAAATCCTTTTTCTAGTAAAAATTTAGAAAGAGTCTCATACCATGCCCTTGGAGCTTGCTTAAGTCCATACAAAGCTTTTTGGAGTTTGTAGACATGATTGGGAAATTTGGAGTCTTCAAATCCAGGTGGTTGGGCAACATACACGGTCTCTTGCAGTTCGCCGTTGAGGAATGAACTCTTTACGTCCATTTGATATAACTTGAAATGCTTGAAAGAGGCGTAGGCTAAGAAGATTCTGATAGCTTCCAATCTTGCAACTGGAGCAAAGGTTTCGTCATAATCAATTCCTTCTTCTTGCCTATATCCTTGTGCAACCAACCTTGCTTTATTCCTAGTGATGCTTCCATTCTCGTCCATTTTATTCCTAAATACCCACTTAGTTCCTATCACTCCTTGATCCTGAGGTCTAGGCACCAAAGTCCAGACCTTGCATCTTTCAAACTGGTTGAGTTCTTCTTGCATAGCAACGACCCAACTGGAATCTTGGAGTGCTTCATCAATCTTCTTGGGTTCAACTTGAGACAAAAGTGAAGTATGCTCATCATAATTAGATCTCCTTGTTTGAACATCGGAAAACAGATCACCAATCACATTTGTGAGGGGTGACCGCGACTTCACGAACCTCAGGGGTAAGTCTGGTTGGGCGAGGTTTCTTTGAAGATCTTCAATTGGAACATCGTTAGATCCTTCAGCGAAGTCATGGAATGTAAGTTGACGAAGAGGTTCTATAATTTGGATAGGGGAATTCCTAACTTCATCTTCCCTTGCGGTTGCATCTGGAGAGGAATCTTCGGTGCGGTTTCAAAATTGCGGTTTGAGGGAATTTCGGTTTAGGGTCTTTGGATTTTGCGGTTGAGGTTCGGGTGCGGTTTGAGATGGTTCACCTGGTTCATTATGCTCAACAAAATCATCGGCAACATTTGGAGCCAAATGTGGCTCAAGGAGAGAATGCTCATCAAAAGTAACATGGACAGACTCAACTATTTTTAAACTAGTTTTATTGAAAACACGAAAAGCTTTAGAATGTTTAGCATACCCAACAAAAATACCTTCGTCGGCCTTGGCTCAATTTACCTCTATTTTCTCTTCCGTTGTAGAGGACAAAACATTTGCGGCAAAGATCTTGAAGAATGCAATGTTGGGGGTTCTTCCTCGCCAAAGCTCATAGGGAGTCTTATTATAGGTTTTGTTGATGAGGGAGCGGTTTTGAGTGAAGCATGCGGTATTGATTGCTTCGGCCCGAAATGCGAGGCGGCTTTGCTTCGAGATATCATTGTCTTTCCGGCCTCAATCAACGTCCTATTCTTCCTTTCCACAACCCCATTTTGTTGTGGAACACCCATGTGGAAAAATTGTGATCAATCCCATGGTCATCACAATCTTGAGCAACACCGTTGTTCTTAAATTCTGTTCCATTATACGATCGAACACTAACGATGTCATCTTCTTTTTGAGTTTGGAGCCGTCTAAATAGTGCGGTGAGAATCTCATAACAATCATCTTTGGAAATCATCATCTCAACCCACGTATATCTTGAGTAATCATCCACCACCACTAAGGTATATCTATTTCCTCCAATGCGCGGTGGTTACGGGTCCAAACAAATCAATGTGAAGCGGATTGTAAGCATCTTGAAGTTGAAGGAGCGGTCTTGCTGGTGAAAGACGACGCGGGCTTACCAAGCTGGCATGCACTGCATTTCTCTGGATGGTGGTCAGCCACTTTAGGTAAACCACGAACGAGGTTTTCCCTACCAATCTTTGCAAGATACTTGAAGTTCAAGTGGCTCAACCTCTTGTGCCATAGCCAACTATTTTCGCTCACATTCTTAGCTACAAAACGGAGATTAGTAATACTACATGCGTAATTTAGATCAATAATGTAAATATTACTCTTACGAATCCCTGTGAGTAGAGTGACGCCGGAAATGCTATCTTTGATAAAGCAGTTTGATGACGTGAAGTTGCAAAGCATTCCTTTGTCACAAAATTGAGAAATTGAAAGGAGGTTGTGCTTGAGTCCATCGACAAGAGAAACCTTCTCAATAGTTAGGTTTCCTCTCCTTATAACACCATATCCAATGGTCTTGCCTTTGTTGTTGTCACCAAAGGTTACAGATGGACCACTTGCTTCAATGACATCTTCAAGTAATGATCTATCTCCCGGTCATATGTCTTGAGCTTGACCCGCCAAGATACCATTCATTATCCTTGGAGTGACCAGCCATGAAGCAGAGGACCTGAAATATAAACATTAAGAACGAGGTCCCCTTTTATTCCTTGGGTCCTGAAGTTAGCAACCCTTTATGACCCACACCTGCTTGACAGAAGGAGGTTTACTCTTCCTGGCATTGGATGTGAACCGCAAAAGGCATTCTGCAGCCTTGTGACCTAAACCATCACACACGTAACATTTATAATAGCTACAAGCTTCATGAGGTTTTACTAACTCCTTACTCTTCTTAGGAGTTGCATGCGGTTTTGGACAAGGAAGCGGTTTGGGAGGTGCGGTTCCGGCTAACATTCCAAATGATACAAAAGGAACGAGGCTTTGGTTTGACCACGTATTTCACAGGAACGCTATTTACGCTTTTGAAGGCGGGAGGAGCGGTCGAAGAAGAAGCGCGGTCGGACACTGGAGTTAACGAACCGCCTTTTCCACCGAAGCGGTTGGAGCGGGGATTCTACCAATTCCATAAGCCATTTCCTCTTCAGGTGCTTCCACAGAATTCTTAGGTTTTAACACAGAATTCTTCCCATATTACTTTCCTTTAGGGTAGACATAATTTACTTGTCTAGCTTTACCCTTTCCCTTAGCATGCTTCTCCTTGAGAATTTCTTTAGTTAGTTCTGGAAATTTCTCATCCTTTTCACTAGAGGATGCACACTTCTCCTCTTCCTCAGATCCAAACCCTAGACCATCCTTAGTTCCAGGAGGAACTTGGAAGTCCAAGATTTTATCCTTGGTGGATTGAGACTTGAGCCACGAATCAATAATCTTTTGGCGATCGTCGATTTGGGTTACCAAGTCATCATTCCTGAGTTGAAGTGCAGCAACCTTAGTTTCAATGATGCGGTTTTGATCAGCAAGAGGAGTCATCTGTTTGATTTGGTCCTTAAGATTAGAAATTTCAGACCTCATCACAGTTTTCTCCGTCTTGTACAGATTAAGTTCATCATGAGCTAAGCTTAAGGCTTTCTTAAGATTTGAGAATTGATGGATCACCATTTCAGCTTCCTTGAACATCTTTTCATGTTCCATGGAAGAAACCTCTTCCACCACCTTTTTCAAAATTTTCTTTGGAATAGCTTTTGAAGGTGGAGCAGTTTTAGATGAGAAAATGGGACGTGAATACGAACAATTTCCTATCTTAACGCTAGGAGTAAGTTTAATATCATCATCCAATTTATAATTTGGAAGTTTTGCAAAAACCTCCTTTTCCTCCATATCATGCAACTCAAATGATTCGGAATCGAGTCATCGAAGCGTCTGCAACTAGCAGGTTAACCTCTTCGGTTTCACCGTCACTTCCATCCTCGAGAATCTGTTTCAATCCAAGTTGCTAATTCCTTGGAATTCTCTTCCTCCTCAGCAACCATTCCCTTACGATGAGAAAATTTCGAAGGAAAAGTTTTCTTTTCATGTATTCATATTTAGGAGTTTGTGGACACTCGGATGCAAAGTGGCCGGGTTTTCTACGGTTGTAGCAAACCAAGTCACTCTTCTTCTTTGTATCTGCAGCGCTAGAAAATGTTGTAGGAGGTTTGCCTTTTGAAAATGATTTTGTGAGAGGTTTTGAAGATTTTCTAAATTTTTGGAATCTTTTCACAAACATGGCAAAATCATCATCATCCATCTCGATGAGTGATGAGGTTGATATGGAAAGATCGGTGGTTTGATTGGATGTGGATGGTTTCTCTTCATGTTCCACTACGGCATAGAAAGCGATTTGGTTTTCCCTTCTATCTCTTCAATATGATTTAATTTAAGTTCATAGACTCTAAGATTGGCATACAAGTTACTTAACGACCAAGTACCCAATACTTTGGAGTCTTCTAGAGAGGTAGCCTTATTTACCCATCTAGAACCTAAAGCGAGATAGGAAAGTCATATTGATTTCCTTATCGGTTAAAGTTTTACCAAGAGATCTACAAGCATTAACTACCTCAACATAGCGATCGTAGGTTTGACGCAAGGTTTCGTTGGGTTTTTGTTGAAGTTGTTGTAGGATCTTTCAACGGTGTATAATTTGTTTTCCTTGCACTCTTCATCACCTTCGAGGTAGCTCTCTATGGCATCCCACATACTGCTTTGCGGTTTTGAGGTACATCACTTTCTGTAGAGTTGATACGGGGAGGGTTCCGTAAATGATGAACCTCGCCTTCTTGTCCAAGGCAACTATTCTCTTCTCTTCATCCGACCACTCATCTTTTGGCTTTTTGACCTCTGGAGTTTCGGCATTGGTGGTTGCATCGGTGTTAGCCTTCATTGGAATTAGAGGGCCATTGATCACGCACTCCACCAAAGCATTTCATCTATGGTTTCCAAATGAATGAGCATTCGGCACTTCCGCATGTCAAAGTGGTCTTCGTCCAACATTGGAATGTGTGAATAGTTAACAGTAGTCATTGTCTTTGAGGTTGCCATATCGAATCGGCACACAAGCTGTTAAGCTTGAAAAACAGTGGTTTTAAAATGTGTTTGCTTTGATACCACTTGTTGGTCCCAAAGGTGGCAACAAGGGTGAAAATACAGCTAGAGGGGGGGTGAATAGCTGTTTAAAATTTTTCGCCCTCTTTTAAAGACTGAACCTCTTGCTTACAAAATCCTCTTGCAGTTGATAATAGACTGCAAGTGATAGTGTAAAATGCACAGCGGAATAATAGAGTGTAAAGCGGTTTTGAGAGGCGGTTTGTAAAATGCGGTTTTGGTGGTGCGGTTTTGGGAAGTGCAGTTTTACAAACACGTGTGGTTTTGACTTTGTTAACTCCAAACACTATTTCACAATAATGGATAGCTAAATAAAGATCAAACAGAGACAAAGATAAATAATTAGCAAGCACAAGAAATATAAATGCAGAAGGTAAGAACACGCTATTTGGAGTGGTTCAATCGATAAACGATCTACGTCCACTACCAAGATGGTTAGTCTTGGATTTCTAAGAGAGATTTTATATTAAGTATTGTGAGATTACAAAGTACAATAAAATATTTTCTATGAAGAACAAATCCAAAACTATAACCAGTGTATCTCAAGTGTTTAATCTATGTGATTAGAACAAGTGAGGTGAGTGTGTGAGAACAAGATCAAGGCTCTTTAGATCTGTGAGATGTAGAGCACAATGATTCTTGATTGTATTAAGGCTTGATTTCTGGGCTAGGAATATTTCTTGAAGTATGAAGATGAAGATTCAAAGGATTGAATAATTTCTGGGCAGAGCTTCAGCTTCTATGAACACAGTACTTTCAAATTCTCAAGCAATCTTCAAATGGTGAAGATTGGGGGTATTTATACCCAAGCATCAAGAAACTAGCCGTTGGATACATGTTGTAAGGACGGTACTTGATGCAATCCTATTGGTCCACAAGCAACCACTTTTGTCCTTTGGTACAGCTGCGCAGATAAAGGCGATCGGGCTCAGCTGCAAGCAATGAGGTTAGGACACCTGTCACCTTTTCAAGATCCTTGCAGATCTTTTCTGACATTGAATCACGTGACAAGATATGGTGGTTGACTTTTGATATTGCTGACGTGGATTCCAACGGATAAAAAGTTGTTCACTTCAAATAGCCAATCATTGGATGCGGTTGGTGAGACGCGGTTAGGAATGTGCGGTTTTGCTACACCAGGGGGTTGCAAGGATGCGGTTGTAGGTGAACTGCAATGATGCGGTTCAACAAGAGGTTTGCACTGAGGTAGTTCATTGGGCAGATTCAAGGAATCATACATGCGGTTGCATGTGCGGTTCTAAGGGGCGGTTTTGAATACCTGCTTTGGAACCGCTATGACCTTACATCCAATGAGTCTTGTGCCATACTTCAAGCCTAAGATTAACCTATTCTATAAAATGGACTTAGCTAAAAAATTGAAGTCTAAGCTTCATTACATAGGATCCTAAAGTCCTTAAAATAGACAGGAGGTTATGGTATTAATCAAATCTAATACAAAATAGGAGGGTTAAAACATGCATACCCAACAACGGTTTATATGGAAATCTTCTAGTAAGATAAAACGACTTATAAGTAAATGATAGGAGCACTCCAAATCAAATACTCTAGCGAACAACACAATGTTTGGAACTTTGGACTTTGAAGGATTTAATGCAACAATATGCAATGATATGGGTATGTTAATCTATCTTACTAGAGTGTAGGAAGGGTCAAAATACTGTATATATTTATTGAAATTCGGAGGAGGAGGTATATATAGAGAGCCAAGGGGTTTGTGTCTTTTCCCACGAAGAGACACAACTTTCTGTTTGAAATAGTGCCTGTTCAGGATCTGCTCGGCCGAGTCAAGGACTCTGCTCGACCGAGCACCAAGCAGCACGGCCGAGTCAAGAGACTTGCACGGCCGTGCAAATCACTCCAGAGACTTTGGCCAATTTATGTGCTCTGCTCGGCCGAGCACTTCAAACAAAATCAAAACACCCTTTAATTAACTCTCGTTAAGTTACAAAAGACCTTTGTCATTAATTCTCATTCACCCTAAATGGTTTTGAGACATTAAATAAGTTTGATAGTCTACAACAAATGTAGAATACATTTTGTAACTAGTTTCGTTAACAACTAACGAACTTCTGTTAGAAATCTAGGTCAACGTTAAGTCAAACTTAACTTTTCGTTACCCATTTCCAACAGTTATTTTTAGTAATTTGACTTTTAAAACATACAGCTGAGCTGAGAGAACCAAATGTCGAATTTGATTTTGCTCCATACTCAAAGAGTTAAAAAAAAAAAAAAAAGATTGTGGATCAAGAAAATCAATAAGATAATGTTAAAACACAGAGGCCAAGCCGCGACTGGTTGTAGCAGGTGGATCGCACTTTTCTGCTTTTTCCCCTTTGCTTGATCAAGGAAAGTTCCCGGACCTCCCGACCATGTAAAATCTGAAATTTATAGATAATTCTTCCCTTTCTCAACTCTTTAAGATCTTCACCATATCTCCCTCTCCTTCAAGCTCCACCGCTTTCTCTCTCTACTTCTTCTGCACTTACTGAGGTACGCAAAAAAAAAAAAGCACTTATTTTTTACTTAAAAAGTATTTACCCCTTTTCATTATTTATTTTTTTCTTTGATCATTTTGGATAATTTTTGTGTGCTTTTTACTTGATTCTGTTAATATTTGTCTGAGTTATTTTGGGAAATAGGTTTTGATTTTGGGTTTTCTTGAAATTTTATTTTTTTTGATGTTTCTTGAGATTTAGGGTTTTGGGTACTGTTGTTCATGACTTAGATTTATAGCTTTGCTTAATTCGAGCTATATGTGTGTGTTCAGTTTATGTTTTTTGAGGATCAGGTGCTGAAATCTTGTATTTTTGGACATGCTATTAATGTTCTTGTAAGTTCTAGGAATATAAAATGAATTTTGAAAGTATTAGTTGAAGGACGAAAAACTCCCAAACAATAGTTCAAGGACCAAATTGTCCCATTTAAAATAGTTAAAGGACTAAAAAGGGACTTTTGTCGGAAATGTTGATATTTACCTATCTTAAGTATTTTCAGTTTTCTGGGTCCTAATTGTTTTCCTTGTTCCCCTTGATCTAGGTTTTGAGGATACCAATACTTCTGTTCTGTTCTCTGTGTGGCGAGGTAGATTTTGATCTCATAAACTGGGGTTGAGGTGTAGATGGTTATGGATCCAAGTTTCTCTGAGTTCTCTGACTCTACTAATGGTTTCATATTCAATGATCAGACGTTCGCACCAAATTTTGATCAGCATCCAATCGTTTCCAATGGATACAAGTTCAATGGAAGATTTAAATGGAAGATTGAAGGTAAGAAATTTTTATTTATTTATTTCTAATTCTTGCTATTGCATTTTCTTTCTTTAAATGGAAGATTTAAGATCTTAAGCTATCAATTTACTTCTGTCTTTTCAAGTTGCCAACATTTTTTTCTTGGCATTGTCCTTGCTCTCTTTTTGACTAGGTTACATTCTTTCATGGTTTTCAGTAAAAGAGATTTACTTTATTATAGGTTAAAGGTTCATTGGGTGTGCTTACTTTAGATGGTTACTTGTAGCACTGGCAAATAGGGGTGTAAATGGTTCGGTTTGGTTCGGTTTTGACAAATTTAGAGACCAAACCGCTAGTACTCGGTTTGGAGAAATCCCAAACCAAACCGAACCATGGAAAATTTCAAACCGAACCGAACCAAATCACCTTTGTTTGGTTCGGTTCGATCTCAAACCGCGGTTTCATTAAACGGTTCAAACCGCGGTTCAAATCGCTGTCCAAACCGCGGTCCAAACTTCAAACGTTTCTCCTTACCTATTTAAGCAAAAAATGTAAATTTCAAAAATAAACTGCCAACAAGTGTTAATTTCAAAAGCAAATTGCTATTGAGATGTGATCCAAGTCAAACTATAAACTGCTATTTATTTGAACAAAATACATCAACAACTGTATTTTGTTTACATACACATCTTGAACTTATTTTATGAATAACATTATGTTTACTAATTGTAGTGAGAAAACAAAACAAAAGTTTATCACCATTTATTTCATATTTTTACCTTTTCTTTAATATTTTTCATGTTTACAATTGGGATTTTTAAGTTATTAGGGATAAGGTAATGGTGCATGTGTACTTTGAGCCCTCTGGTCTAACATTACAAAATTGCTACCTTCTGTAAACTACATCCTTTTATTGATATTCCAATAGTATATTTTAGAATTTTTAATGGATATAATGTTGCACAGGCTCACCATGCTGCTAGGATTATCAACTGCAACCATGTGCAATTATATTTTCTGATGCAGATCCATACACCAGAAATGGTTAAGATAACGGTTTGGCGGTTCAGCTCGAAATGGTTCGGTTTGGTTCGGTTAGGGGAGTCAGACCACAAACCAAACCGAACTGCATGGTTTATAAATTTTTGGAACCGAGCTGAAACGTTAATCGTTAAAAACAAAACCGAATCGAATAGTTTGGTTCGGTTCCGACTCAAACCGCGGTTTGGTTCAAACCGCTGACACCCCTACTGGCAAATGATTAGATTATCTTTAATCTTTGTCTGTAAAACAAGCTCAACCTCCCCTTGGAATCTTTTCCTGTTTCAAGTGTTTTGATTTTTCGTTATAAAGCATATTAATTAATTGCTTAAAGAAATTTCCTAAACAGATATGACTTAATTAAATGGGATGGTAAGCTGAAAGGGGCGAGATTACCTGTTCTTATCCTCATTGTTAGCTGTAGAGATTGAATTTAATAGTAATAGGATGATAATAATGACGTGAGACGTTGGGTCCGTATGCAGGATAAGTGGAAAACACTGGTACACACTGCAAGAATATCCCCACAACAAAGGAGAAGTGAACCAGTGCCTCAAGAGCTCCTAGACAGGGTCCTGGCTGCCCATGCTTACTGGTCCCACCACCAAGCCAAACAACAATATAAACCTCAACCGGAGACTTGCCTCCTCTTCTGAAAAAATTCGCCGACGTTACATGTTGCTAGGCTTCACACAGTGAAGAATGAAGCATGTAAAGTAAGTAGATGGGTCGTTTTATTTGGGTAGACAGAAGCATCTTAATGTTATTTTTGTTATTAATAATTACGGATATTTTGTAAAAAGTAGCAGGGGGGTTTAGGGGGTTGTAAATGGCTGCTGCCAGCGACTCTATCCCAATATGAATGTTTATTTATTTCTTTATTGAAAATAGACGGAGTAATATTCGTGGATATTGTGAAGATAATTTGGAGAAAATAATGAATGTAGCCCATCTCAAGCAACTTAGATGAAAGATTGAGTGTACTGCCTTGTATGTGATGAGTGAAAGATTGAGTGTACTGCCTTATATTAGGATTTGCTTTTCATTTTAGCATCTAGGAAAATTTGAAGCATTTGATGGCCTGCCTTGTATGTGATGAGTGAAAAAAGAATTAAAGATAAAGGAAAGTTTATTCGCTTAGAGCATGCACAATGAATTTTGCTCACCGGATAATCGAAACTGATGTTTGAGCGAATTTTTGCTCACAGAAACTGATATCCTGTGGTGGTGAGCAAAATTTTCGCTCAAAATATTTTTATAATTAATAAATAAAATATTTATTTTATTTTATAAATTAGTGATATAAATTCATTTTTTTTATTCGTTCACATTACAAAATAATTTTTTTTAAAATTATATTTTATTGTAATTGCATTTTTTTGTATATAAAACACTGATAAATAAACATCAATTTAATATTTAAAACATTCAATACATAAAATTAATACACAGAACTTAAATACGAAAATAAAGCATGACAATAGTAGATAAAATGCTACGTATAATATTAAGAGTTGTTGATCGCATAAATATGCTCAATCAAATCTGCTTTGAGAGCCAGGTGTGCGGTTTTGTTTTGGAGATCTCGTATGCGTGCTATGTATTCGGTGATACTATTTCCAACATGTGGATTTTCGGTTGTGCATGCAGAAAAGACGTAGAGCGTGCCTTTGGGGTGCTTCATGCTTGGTTTGCAATACTTCGTAAACCATCACTTGCCTGGAGTGAGGTAGTTCTTGGTAAGATAATGACAACTTGCATCATATTGCATAATATGATTGTTGAAGATGAACGAGATCGATATAGAAATTATGATGATGCGAGTGAGTTCTGGACGGATAAACCCAAAAATAAGGGGAAGGAAAAAAAGTCAACTCGAATTGATCAAGATGATACTTTCATGCCTCTTGTTTTTTTGCAAATAATTTGTGTTTGTCCTCTGTGGGGAGGGGAGTTGAATTGATGAATGTAGCCAATTATGGATAGATGCCATCAGTGAGATAATATCATTTGTTGTATTGTTTGCCATTCTCTTGGAAGTTAACATGCGGCGCCACACCATTTAAAAGACCATCAAACACCGGAGATCGGTGCAAGACATTGATATCATTCAATGAGCCTGAAATACCAAAGAAAGAATGCCAAAGCCATAGATCATGTGAGGCAACGACTTCTAAATCAGGGACGCTTTTTCACTACGACCTTGATATTGCCCTTTCCAGGCGGAAGGACAATTTTTCCATTTCCAGTGCATGCAGTCAATACTTTCTAACATGCCTGGAAATCCACATTCTGAACCTATGCGAAGTATTCTCTCCAAGTCTGATCGATTAGGCCTCCTCAAATAATAATTTCCAAATTGACTAATGACTATGTCACAAAAATTTTCAAGTGCCACTCGTGCAGAAGATGCAACGAGCTATAAGTACTCATCAACAGCGTCTGATGCCATTCCGTACGCTAGCATACGCATTGCAGCAGTGCACTTTTGTAAAGTAGACAAGCCCATCCTCCTCGTTGCGTCAGCCTTTTGTTGAAAATATTCATCACATTGCTCCGCTTCTGCAACCAAACGAAGAAAGACATGTCTGTCCATTCGAAATCTACGTCTGAATATTTTTGGGGGGTACGTTCGCCTAGGAGCAAAGTATTGACTAAAGAGCATTACATGACATTCCTCACAATGACGTTCAATACGGATACGACAATGAGGGGTGGGTAGTGGTTGCATAAGTTCTGGCACCAAATTGTGCTTGGTATAACTAGCCATAGCACAAACTTCATTATAATTGTTTGTCATCATATTATCTTCATCTGAAGAGTAAAATGAAGAGTTAGATGATGAGTTGTTGCTTGGAACAGAATAACTACAAGTCATGTTTAATGGTGAGTGATATTTGGAAGTGTTGAGCTTGAATGTGTGTTACAATACTGATGGAACTTCTATAAATTTTGGATTCTTAACGAGTGAAAGTTGGATATGACAAATCAACTTTAACAGTTATAATTTATTGGATTCCTGACTCTTCACAAATAATGGAGATGAGTTGAAATTAAAGCTGATCGTGTCAAATCATACACTATGCATGTGAACTTGCTCATAGTTTTTCCATTTATTGGTATACTAGTATCCAATTTTTTTAAAAATTGATTAGGCTATACAATATGTGTGTGAAAAAAAGAACTAGATTCCATGATAATAACCAGCTTCCTGATGCCATTCATTTATTGACCAACTAGACTACAAATGCCATTCATTTGATTTGACAAAACACAATATGTAACAAATAACACCACACTACGATAATCAAAGAAAGCAACATTTCTTCGAACCAAGCTTGATTAGAATCATATCCGGAATTGTTTTCGTAATTATCCATAATCAAAAACTTAAAAGTTTTTTTTTTAACTTAAGCTTAAAGAGAGAAAGTAGGGAAGAAGAGGTGTGAATAACCTATACAATATTAGGCTCTATTTATAGATGAAAAAAAATTATGAACTTTTTTTTATATATTGCATAAACGACGTCGTTTGGGGTAAATCAAAATTAAAAAATAAACTTTTAATCCGTTTTGGGTTCGCACATATTTTCGCTCACGGTTTCACTTAAACTTTGAGCGAAATAGTTTCGCACAGGGGTCTGATCGAAAATTCGCTCACCATTGCAGTAGTTGAGCGAATTTTCGCTCACCAATTTTCATTTGGTGAGCGAAAATTTGCTCACCATTGTGCATGCTCTTAGAGCATCCACAGTGGTGAACGAAAAATTCGTTCACCACGTGAACGAAACTGGCTTGTGAACGAAATTTCGCTCACGCCAACTTATATTCTTTAGTGGGGAACGAATTTTTTCGTTCACAGAAATATTTTTTAATAGAATTTTGATATTATAAAATTTATAATATACATTAATAAATATTATTTTTTTTAACATCATTAACAATAAATATATATTTTTTATTATTTTAATTAATTGCACAATTTTAAAAAATTAAACACTCATAAATAAACGTTAAATTACGATAATTTAAAACATTACACTCATGAAAATTAAAAATTAAAATACAACACACAAACAAACGAACAGAAAGTAATGCGCTCATAATTAAAAAAAAGAAAATCTTGATTTTTTTGCTAATTATAGAGAAAGGAAGTATGGAAGAAGAAATGTACATAATCTAGCAATCTTGAGCTCTATTTATAGGGGGAAAATGAACGTTTTTGAAATTTTGATCTAAACGACGTTGTTTGACGCAAGAGAAAATTTAAATATATAAAAATTAAAATTTTATCAAATATATACAATAATTTTTTTTATCATTTTTAAATAGTAAAATATTAAAATTATGTCAAATATTATAAAATTAGACTCTATTTATAGAGAAAAATAAATTATAAACATTTTTATTATTTTTATTTCAATAAAATAATTTCAAAGATGTCAAAATTACAAAATACACAATTAGCTCAAAGCAATTTTTGCTCATGAATTCGTTCATGAAATGAACGAAACTCATGAACGAAATTTCATTCATGATCATGAACGAAATTTCGTTCACCACTAATTGCCATGAACGAAATTTCGTTCACAAAATTACTCTTGATGAACGAAATTTCGTTCACCACTAATCACGGTCTTAGAAGGTTGAGGGATAGGGATGGCTTTGGGTAGAAGCCAAGGATGTTGAAATGTAAAAGTGAGTCAGTGACAAGAAGAGAGGGATGTATTAGCCACTTACAAACGAAGATGTCCTATTTATTTAAGGATAGCCTTTAAATAAACTAAATTGAGATGCTAATCTTTTTCTAGAACATTAATGATAATAATAATAATAATAATAATAATAATAATAATAATAATAATAATAATAATAATAATAATAATAATAATAATAATAATAATAATAATGGTGTGTTATTTTTAAAATTATTTGGATAAGACTCCACGATAATTAAGGAATAAATTCAATACAATCTTACATCCATGGCACTAACCATTTAATACTACTCCTCAACCTATATCTATACGATTATTTCTGAAGGAATAGCAAAATGACATTAATTATCTACTAACTACCAAGGATTCTTAGTCGATACTGATTAGCTCACGCTTCCAACTTGGAGGTACATGGCTCGATTCCCCCATCGATTAGAGGAATGACATCGTCCTCCCTGAGCCACGGGTTCGATTCCCCCATCGCCGATTAGAGGACGATGCTCTCCCTAAAGATACTTAAAGGTGAAATGTGTTGCAAGGGGGGAGCGGTGAAATGTGTTGATCCCCTTCTTTTCAAAAAAGGAAAAAAAAAAAAAGAATGTCAGTGTTAAAAGAGTGTTAGTTGTAATTTTAAAAAGTGTCAAGATGTGTTGATAAATTTCAGTTATTTACAAAAATCACGGCATTTTTTTTTTAAATTACGTATTTACAAAAATGCCATAACCGACTAAAAAATACATATATTTCTAAAAAGATTTTGTGAATTAATTAAGTACTCAAAGTTGTGACAGGCTAAAAAAAAAACTATAAATTTATAAGTCACATGGTGATCTTGAAACTTGTTGGGAAATTTGTCTATTTGACAATAAATAAGGCTTTCTTGAATTTAACGAAATGATAAACAATATAATGAACCATAACATAATTAACGGGGCAGGAAATAAAGATAAACTAGAATGCGGAAATTAAAGCAAACCGAGTAATTAACGAAGTCGAGTCTTGTGTTGGACACAATCTCCGCAAGAAGATATTGCCCCGCACTGGTGCTAACGGTCTGCGGCAATCTTCTCTCAAGATAAAACGACTTTACAGTCATTAATAGGAGCACACCAAATTAATGACTTCGGCGAACAAAATTCGTGTTTGACACTTCCAGACTTTGAAGAAGAATTATGCAACGAAATGCTCTATCTTCTAACATATGATGTTAAGAATTCCGATGAATTCTTTTACTGAATCCATAATTCGATTAAATATCTAAGCTTGAGTTAGTTAACTCTATTAGATAAGTGATTCTCTACATCTAGTGAGAGGAGAGAGTGAATATGTGAAGTGAAGATTGAGTGAATGAATGAATTTGACAAACTAGTGGGGGTTTAAATAGTTAATGAAGAGTTAGGGTGTCTCTTGGGAATAGGCATTAATTGCACCCATTAATTCTCGGTAGTTGGATCGATCGGATTGGAGGGAGGAGATTTCTTTGGAGCGATCCGCGGCTTGACCCGTCCATTTGAAAGGACATGGGTCAAGCCGCCCCGCCTCTTTAAACCATCACAACCTTTCTCTAGTCAGCGCGAGCCCAATCCGTATGGTCAGTAGGCCTTGACCCAGCGGGCCGCGGCCCGATCCACCGGATTTCCAAGCGGCCCACTCGCCCGAGCCAACTCGGCCTAGACACCTAGCCCGCTCGGCCCAAACCAATCCGGCCTCCCGAGCCCGCGTACCGAACCACCGTTGCTAAGTCGAACCATGAACCGAGCCAACTTTTGTCAAAAGTTTAAGGCTCCTTAGCTCCTAGCGACGATGCGGTCGTGCGAAGTGCAAAGTGCGCCCTAAACCGCCCATTCCGCCCTTGGCGCTTCGCGGGTTGTGGGTCCATTTTAAGCTAGAACAAAACTAGCTCGATAGCCGCTTGGATGCATGGTTGGCTCGATGGCCCAACTAGGTTGACGAGGAGATTAACTTGATGTCTCCTTTCTTGGATGGATCCATTTATAAACTATCATTGCTTTACATCTTTAAGCAATGTGGGATAACAATTCCATATCCCATAAACTCTTCATAAAACCCATTTCATTTTGCATACTTTGAGCATTAATTTCTCATTCACCACTAATTGGTTTTGAGAAAGTAAATATATCAAATTAATCTACTCCAAATGTAGATTATTAATATGCAATCAATTTCCATTTTCCTATAATGGAACCCAATGGAATTCTTGGTCAAAAGTTGGTCAAACCACACTTTTACAAAACCAAATTCCAACAATCCCCCACATGAATGACAAATTAAGGCATGCATGAATGCAGACTCGTCTGGAAGTTTCGGCGAACTATTATTGCATCGGGATAGGTAGCTTATGGCTTTGAACCTTCCCTAGTGAAATACTATCGGATATACTAGCCATTTGGTAGCGAGACGCTTTGAACCAGGTGGATCGTATAGTGTATACCAAGACAAAAGTACTCACACAATAACGGCTCTAACATGTTTTGTTCTCACGTTTTGTCCATTTTGGCCACTGGACCGTTCTTGATTCATAAGTGTTTCAATTTAGAAGCGGCCTTATTACTTCTCACTTATATAGGTGATCTCCCATAAAGAGTATTCTGCTATACTCCACCACTTAGGTATAGGAATCATTAAAAGCTTTAAGCTTACCCTCACCACACGTCATCAGGTGTTTTAGCACTTAGATGGCTTCTGAGAATGAGTTATAATGAGTTCTAAGCGCACATACTAGAATTTCCATAATTTAGTTGTCTCATTGAACCAAGGGCATGGGATCTCCAATTCTCAAGGTTGAGTGTCCACTATGGATTTCTTTGTTTGTGTGGGTTTTTAACTTCATTCCCCTTACCAGACAATTTGATCTCATATTCATACCCTTTGGTATACGGATCCGTTTTTGACTTCACATGGCCAGTTGTGACAGTATCATTTGAGATCAATTGTCTTATGGTAATATGTCAATGACCATTGTGTCTTGACTTACCACGATGTTCTACACCTTTTCCTATTTCTCATTGTCGTCACAATGCCTTAGGTTATGTAGACACAAACTTATTCCACAAGGAATATCTTCCAAGACCATTCAGCTTTTATCATTATCTGACGCTATCGACTCAGATTTCTTATTGAATCGAGTTGTTCATGTTGTCTTGGAAGTTTGACACCATTGCTCCATTTATTGTGAACACATTTTTCACCTTGGAGTTTATTTGTGTCTGATATCCAATCAGTATATCCTTTTCATACTATTGAATATCTTATTTATTGTAATCTGTAATCACAAGAATATCTCTAAGTACTCCAAGTACTTTGACTATACTTAGTGATTAATTACAATTTTTAATTAGACTTTTAGTCTCTCTAGAATGGTCAATCTTTCGAGTGAACAAATTCTTTTATCGTTCAGTTTCTTCGAGTGGTTATTATCTCTGTACCGGTCCGACTTCCCAAGTATTCAGTATCTCTAAGTGGTTTGACCTCCTTAGAGTCTACCTCTCGGGAATCTACCTTACAGAGATTACCTCTCAAGATTCTACCTCATAGATTTCATCTCTCAAGAATCTATATGTTACTTCTCAAGAATTTAGCTTATTCTAGAGTCTATCTTGGAGAAAGAGTCTATTACTTTAAAGAATCTTTTCTCTTCAGATTCTATATCTCAAGAGTCTCACTTTCGAGATCAATAATCTGCCTTTTCAGATTAATAATCAGTCTCAATAGAGTTAATTTCTCAAGATTGTTTTCCCTTTAGAAATCTATCTTTTGAAATTCTAACTCTCTTGACTATACTTCTTGAAAGTCTTATCTTTCAAGAGCTTTTCGTCTTATAGATTCATCTTTCAAATATTTCCTTTTAAGGACATATTTGCAACTCAACGGTTCGCATTATGGAAGATGATCAACCAACTTCCAAATGTATGATGAACTATTAATTCAAATGTTAACAACATTATTTAACAGTTTTCGTTTAATTTTCTACCATAGAAAATTAGGACCAAAAGACTAGCTTCTTTTGTCCACAAACTGTGTCTTAGTTCATCATACTATTAAGATAAATCTTTTACAGTTTTATAAGTTCTCTTCTTAAACTTATATTATTTCCTTTTTACTTCAAGGAAATATGATTTCAAGAAATACCAAATTCCTTGTCTTTGGCTTAAGTACTTCTACTTAGCTCGTACCCCTACACTTGAGGTGTACCCCCACACTTGAGGTGTATCCCCGCAATTGAGGTGTACCCCCACAATTGAGGTATTTATAAAACGTCTTACGATTATGCCATAATCTGTAATCAGTTTTATCAAATCCTTTCTTGGGTATCTCATTATAGCTTTCCCCACAAATTCGGTTAAGCCCGAGCTCATTGCATTTATCATCTCCTTAAGAGTATGATTCTTGCATTTTGCTCCTGCATTAGACTGAGTTGAATATGTTGCGATCGTTTGATGAATACTGCCGGAAACCTCACAAATATCCTCAAACGGCGCCGCATATTCCCCTCATTGTAGCTTTTCGAATCTTCTTTATATTAAGTTGATTCGTCAACTTCATTCTTATAAGTTTGGAAAGCCTCCAAGGCTTCATCCTTCCTTATCAAGAGAATGTCTTGTGCAACCATTTATAAAGTAATTAAATACTTTTTCCCACCTCGAGTTTGCACTAACTTTAGATCACAATTATTTGTGTGAGCTAACTCAAGAGGTGTCGTGTTTCTTATTACTGAAGAAAATGATGACTTAGTCATTTTATCTTTCACGCAAATTTCACACTTGTCAGTTGAAACGAATTTATTCATGAGAATTAATTCTTGATTCACTGACATCTTAATTGTGTTGAAATTCACATAACCTAATTTATCATGCCATAAATTAGAACATTTCAAAAGGCAAAAATAAGAAACATCGATGCTCTTTGCCTCTAGGCAAAGTACCCTTTACCAAGAAACTAGGTTCTTGCGAATGTCTGGGACATGCAGCATATTCACGAGAGTCAGTTCTCTGTCTGAAGTCATCTTCAACATGATCCTTCCAAGTCCCACGACGTTGGAAGTAGAAGAGTTTCTCATTTACACCTTCCTTCCATTGAAAGGAGTGTTTAATGAGAAGCTCTCTTTATCAGCATATATATGGTGGGTAGTTTCAGCTCCGAGGTAATGTCTATCCACCATTCTTATGGGTTGACCTTCAACTTGCTAAGTTGGCTTCAGCCCCCTTAGTTCTCAATCAAACCTATTCAACCTTTCGTTGACGTTGGCTTTGATTCATGTTGTCCATTTCCCTTCTTGGAATACGACAAACTTTTGCTACGTGATTGGTCTTACCACATCTTGTAACAAATCTTGGAGTTGGTTCCTTGAACCTTATAGTCCATTCCAAAGTGTTCTACAACTCTTTGGTTGTCCCCACGAGACAATGTTCTTTGAACGGGCATCATGTGGTCCACTCAGTATGTACGTCCTACATATGAGATTTTTCATGATTCCATTCTTCTGCGGCTATTTGTCTTTGCGGATAGGCTATCTGTCTTTGGAGTGGATAATCATCATCCTCCTTTCCGGTTATCTTTGGAAAATCAGGATCATCATCCTCTTTCTCTTCGGTTTATTTGCCTTGGCGAATCTGGATCATCATCCTCTTCCTCTTCGGTTATCTGCCTTGGCAAATCTGGATCATCATCCTCTTACTCTTCGGTTATTTGACTAGGCGGATCTGGATCATCATCCTCTTCCTCTTCGGTTATATTCCTAGGCGAATATTGGTTATTCGATTATAAGTCCGCTCCATGTTGTCAACAATTCTTTGAATCACCTCCGGGATTATTGTTGACCTTCTCGTTATCTTCTAGTTAACTTCCAATGCTCTTCTAGTTATCCTTTCTTGGAAACCGTTATTTTTTTTTCTCGTTAAGTCTCTAACGATAATGTCCTTCGGTTGTCCATCATCTTTGGCTCATATTTGTCATAAAAACAAGAAAACGTTAATATCTTCTTGCGATTGTTGGGAAATTTGTCTATTTGACAATAAATAAGGCTTTCTTGAATTTAACGAAATGACAAACAATATAATAAACCATAACATAATTAACGGGGCAGGAAATAAAGATAAACTAGAATGCGGAAATTAAAGCAAATCGAGTAATTAACGAAGTCGAGTCTTGTGTTGGACACAATCTCCGCAAGAAGATATTGCCCCGCACTGGTGCTAACGGTCTGCGGCAATCTTCTCTCAAGATAAAACGACTTTACAGTCATTAATAGGAGCACACCAAATTAATGACTTCGGCGAACAAAATTCGTGTTTGACACTTCCAGACTTTGAAGAAGAATTATGCAACGAAATGCTCTATCTTCTAACATATGATGTTAAGAATTCCGATGAATTCTTTTACTGAATCCATAATTCGATTAAATATCTAATCTGAGTTAGTTAACTCTATTAGATAAGTGATTCTCTACATCTAGTGAGAGGAGAGAGTGAATATGTGAAGTGAAGATTGAGTGAATGAATGAATTTGACAAACTAGTGGGGGGTTTAAATAGTTAATGAAGAGTTAGGGTGTCTCTTGGGAATAGGCATTAATTGCACCCATTAATTCTCGGTAGTTGGATGCGATCGGATTGGAGGGAGGAGATTTCTTTGGAGCGATCCACCGGCTTGACCCGTCCATTTGAAAGGACGTGGGTCAAGCCGCCCACCTCTTTAAACCATCACAACCTTTCTCTAGTCAGCGCTAAGCCCAATCCGTATGGTCGGTAGGCCTTGACCCAACTGGGCCACGACCCAATCCACCAGATTTCCAAGCGGCCCACTCGCCCAAGCCAACTCGGCCTAGACACCTAGCCCACTCGGCCAAACCAATCCAGCCTCCAAGCCCACGACCGAACCAACTTTTGTCAAAAGTTTAAGGCTCCTTAGCTCCTAGCGACGATGCGGTCGTGCGAAGTGCGCCCTAAACCGCCCATTCCGCCCTTCGCGGGTTGTGGGTCCATTTTAAGCTAGAACAAAACTAGCTCAATAGCCCACTTGGATGCATGGTTGGCTCAATGGCCCAACTAGGTTGGCCCAAGGAGATTAACTTGATGTCTCCTTTCTTGGATGGATCCATTTATAAACTATCATTGCTTTACATCTTTAAGCAATGTGGGATAACAATTCCATATCCCATAAACTCTTCATAAAACCCATTTCATTTTGCATACTTTGAGCATTAATTTCTCATTCACCACTAATTGGTTTTGAGAAAGTAAATATATCAAATTAATCTACTCCAAATGTAGATTATTAATATGCAATCAATTTCCATTTTCCTATAATGGAACCCAATGGAATTCTTGGTCAAAAGTTGGTCAAACCACACTTTTACAAAACCAAATTCCAACAAAACTTTTATTAAAAGTGACAGAGAATATGAAATTAATATTAATTAGTGATAAAATAATTCATTTTTATTAGTGGTCAATTTTCTCATTTGACAAATGGAAAGAGTAAAACATGAAAATAAAATTTATTGGTGGAACTAAAAAATTGGACTTTAAAATGGTTAATTGTAGTAAGATATTTGTCTGCTTGTTCTTCGCTCAAGAATATCGATCTTTATCATGTTTGTCATTTGGTGGCGGCTGATTTTGGTCAAACTTACTTGCCCCTTACATTTTCTCTTCTCATTCCTACTTATTAATCATTCTTAATAATAAATTATTTTTATTTGAAATTATTTTTTAAAAAATAAAATTCATTCAAAAAGCGGAGAAAGCACATAATTAATGACTTAGTTTTCAAAATTTCTTCTGTTTCATAATAAATGTCACATTAAACTTGTCAATGTTTTAAAAAATAAATGTGTTTTAATTCTTTGTGGATTGTTGATATGACAACAAAATTGGTCTAAGACTCTTTCTTTATTAGAGCCTCAATGCCAGGGGCACAATTTTTTTTTTTATAAAAAGATGGATACAAAATGAGGTGTCGATAATTTATTTGTTGTATTGATTGTGAAATCGTCACACTCTAATTAAAAGAACCAAAACAATCATATGATAAATTATTTTATAAACCAAATTTTATAACTTTTTTTGTAACTTAATTATTATCCTTATAGAGTGATACACAATTACACATACAACCGTTCATGGTAAATAGCGTCTGTCTTTAGCTTTTGAAAGAAATGTTTATTTTTTATTTGAACAAATAATATACTCTCTCCATCTATGAAAATAATGTTTATTTTTTTTAATTAATCGAACTCTATATTTGCGAAATTTAATATAGAGTTATACTATTATTCTTATAGTATTTATTAATGAAAGCCAGATCTCAAGAAGGTTTACTTTTTTTTTTCTTTTTAGAATGAATATTATTTTTTTCAATTTAATTGATCAACAACATTATGTGAAAAATAATTATTTTCATGAAACTCTAAATTTATTTATTGATAGTGTTTTGTTAGTGTATCAACCACCTAAAAAAAAATCACAACTTTTTGTTGGAAGTTTAACAACTAATGGACCAAAATTTTCAAGATGTCACATTTACTTTAGGAAGTTTAGGAAGGAGGGAGTACTGTCTAGCAATAATTTCACGAGTCCCTGTCACCCAAATATTTTCCATAAGGTGCGCTCCCGAGCTCATAAAAGGAAAGAACGGAAAAGAAGTGAAAGGAAAACAAATAAATTTTTCTTTCAAACCATGCTCCTGAGTTTTTGAAAGGGAAGAAGTGGAAGGAAAGGGATGGAAAATTTAATGGATTTTCCTTCCTAAGCTTTCCTTTCAAAAGTGGGAGGAATTGGGAGGAAGTAAAATTTCATTAAGAAATCTTTTTGATACATCTAATTTACCCCTGAAATATAACCTTCTTTTCTATTTCATTAAGGGTAGAAATGTAATTTCATTTTATTTCCTTCCTCTTACTTCCTAACTCGGGAGCATATCTTGAAAATGTTAAATTCCTTCCCCTTCCTTTCTCTTCCCTTCTCTTCCCTCCTCTTTCTTTCTTTTCTCTTCATCAAAATCTCAGGAGCGGACCCTAAAATTGTAGGCGAAATTAGAAAATCCACACGTAAGTAAATAGAGGCTTAGTCAAAATGCCATAAAAATCCAAACTCTTCATTGACCGCTTCCTCGTTCCACTATGACGACTTGGCTTCTCAACTCCTTCTCCTTCTTCATTGTCGTCTCCTTTTCTGCAACACATACTCCCTCCGTCCCATATCTAGGTGCATATCTTGCCATTTTGGGCGTCCCAACCCTATGTGCACATTTCCTAAAATGGAAAAGAATCTTTACTATTTCCTCCACTCATTCTCTCTCCTACATTATTTTAATACTCACAACACCATTATAATTTACTATTTCCTCCACTCATTCTCTCTCATATTTTACTTTTACACTTACAACACTTTCTCCATTATTCACTTCCTTAATTTACGTGCAAAAGTCAAAGTGTGCACATAGATCCGAGACGGAGGAAGTATTAGTTAAAGGTTAGATTTTTGTTCCTCCCTTTTATGAGTTTATCAATCTCGAACATCGTCACCCTAACTAAACTGTACTGTTCCTACTCATGTTCTTGCTCCGTTGAATGGAACAAATAACTCTTATACTTTAAGGTATAAGAGTATTTTTTTTCACAATTTTAAAGGAACAAATTACTCTTATATCTAGTTATTAGAGTAACTCTAGTCTTATACCTTTAGGTATATATGTAAATTTTATTATTTTTTAAGAAAATATGAAAAAAAATGTGAAAAAATAACAATCTTATACCTAGGTATAAGAGTAATATTAGTCTTATAGCTTTAGTATAGGACCAGATTGTTTAATAAAATATGAATTTTTTCATTATTTGTTAGAAAATATGAAAAATTGTGAAAAAAATACTTCTATAAGTCTTTGGGTATAAAAGCGACAGAGAGAGATAATGTGTGAACGTAAGTTTCCGTAAAATTTTACATTTCACTTACACTTTTATAACTCATAAGTGGCTTTAGGGTTTACGGCCCTACTATAGTAAGTACTCACTCCGTAGAGTTCGAAAGGGCACAAATTTTATTTTTGGACGTCCCATTTGAAAGGACACAACCCAAAAATGGAAAGATTTTTATTATTTCTTTATTTATGGGACCCACTTGTCATACTCTCACAATAAATATCCACTAACTATTCTCTACCTCACTTTCTCTTTCCTACATCACCTTTCACTTACAACATTTATTCCACTATACACTTTTTCTCTTTCCTACATCACTTTTTTTAATTTCCGTACAAGGACACAAAAATGCCCTTTCGAACGGAACGGAGAGAGTAGAGATTTTTTTTTTCAATAGGAAATTGAAGAACATCAAAGAAAATTCAAAAAAAATGATTTTTCGTAGGAAGAGCTACTATTTTACAGACCCAAAAATAAAAGTAGGTGAGTGCTTAAATTATAAATTTAAAATTATAACAAAAATGTGTTATAGAAAATTTGAACTTGAGACATAGTATATTTTAGTAAGGAAGGCTCATAACCACACTAAGCTACAAACATTGGAGTATATTTTAAATTTAATGCACTTAATAATACGGAGATAATATAAGGTAAATTCTATATACAAGGCACCTTACATACAAGGCACCAATAATCCCCAAACTACCCTTCATGTGTCGTGCTCGAAAAGACGACATGAAGCCTTCATGTCGTGTACTTTTACACGACATCAACTAATTGGGTTAAATATTAGGTCGTATGAAATTATACGAAATTTAAATTTACTCTGTCATAAATGTCGTACAAACCAACACGATATAATCTCATAATATCGTGTATATCCATACGACATATCAAAATGAAGGTGTTCTTCGATGATTTGCAACACGATGTTAATGATACGCATATGCTATGTTATATTATTGAATTGTGTTGTTAATTGAGCAAAATTTATACACTTATACATGACAAGGAACAAACGGCATATTGGATCATACAATATCATATAACCTATCACATTTAAGTGATACCACTTTATTTATTTGGAGGAAACTCATGTAGATGAAAAACACTTTAAATGTCATCTAGAATGTAGAAAAAAATTAAAAAAAATAAACGAGGTAGCCGTATACCATTTTTCACAAGATCGGGACACATAAAACCCTAAAAACCCTAAATAATGCCACATATTTGTAACTCAATTTTCATTTGGATTTGGAGGAAACTCATGTAGATGAAAAACACTTTAAATGTCATCTAGAATGTAGAAAAAAATTAAAAAAAAATAAACGAGGTAGCCGTATACCATTTTTCACAAGATCGGGACACATAAAACCCTAAAAACCCTAAATAATGCCACATATTTGTAACTCAATTTCCATTTGGATTTGGAGGAAACTCATGTAGATGAAAAACACTTTAAATGTCATCTAGAATGTAGAAAAAAATTAAAAAAAAATAAACGAGGTAGCCGTGTATACCATTTTTCACAAGATCGGGACACATAAAACCCTAAAAATCCTAAATAATGGCACATATTTGTAACTCAATTTCCATTTGGATTTGGAGGAAAATCATGTAGATGAAAAACACTTTAAATGTCATCTAGAATGTAGAAAAAAATTAAAAAAAAATAAACGAGGTAGCCGTATACCATTTTTCACAAGATCGGGACACATAAAACCCTAAAAACCCTAAATAATGGCACATATTTGTAACTCAATTTCCATTTGGATTTGGAGGAAACTCATGTAGATGAAAAACACTTTAAATGTCATCTAGAATGTAGAAAAAAATTAAAAAAAAAAATAAACGAGGTAGCCGTATACCATTTTTCACAAGATCGGGACACATAAAACCCTAAAAATCCTAAATAATGCCACATATTTGTAACTCAATTTCCATTTGGATTTGGAGGAAACTCATGTATATGAAAAACACTTTAAATGTCATCTAGAATGTAGAAAAAAATTAAAAAAAAATAAACGAGGTAGCCGTGTATACCATTTTTCACAAGATCGGGACACATAAAACCCTAAAAACCCTAAATAATGGCACATATTTGTAACTCAATTTGCATTTGCATTTGGAGGAAACTCATTAGATGAAAAACACTTTAAATGTCATCTATAATCTAGAAAAAAATTAAAAAAAAAACAAACGAGGTAGCCGTATACCATTTTTTATTTTATTATATGGTGTGTCGTGTTTAAATACACGACATTTACTAAGACATTTCGTATGAACAATACACGAAATGAATCAGGGTGCATCTCGTGTATTGTTCATATGAGATAATTACCAGAAACAAAGACTATATCGTGTTTGTATACACGATATGTACCATATTATCTCGGGTATATACACACGAGATACACCCTGAAGCCCTACATAAAACACGATATACACGCAGACAACGGCCCAAACACCATTGCTGTACACCCATCCCATGCAGCTGCGACACCATTGTCCAAGTCTTAACACCCATAAATTTATACCCATTATTTTCATTAATTCTCAAATCATCTAACACCATAGTATGGATTCTCCACAACATTCTCCAAGTTTTTATGATCATATTGATCTTGAGCTTGTGGAATATATTTTCGAAGAAGAAGGTTTGCCACCAAATTCTCCACATCAAAATCAAAATCCAAGCAGCAATGAAGTAAGTTTTTAAAGTTATATTTGGTGTTTTGATCAAAATCGCAATAAAAATCCAATGTTGAAACGAAATTATTTTTCAAGATTGGATTTTTAAATTCTGATATTACTCTATTTCGTGTTATATTATACGAGTTTTATGCTATTTGTCGTGTTTTTATACACGAGTAATGTTGTATTACCCTCGTATTATATAACACGAGATAAAAGCGTTTAAGTCGGGTAAATTTACACGAGATGTTCCAGGAACATCTCGTATAATGTTACACGAAATGTCATACAGCCTGTTGCTTATTGTGCAATTTTCTAATTGATGGTAATACAATTTGTAGGAACCGGATGTCAGTGATCAATTCGATACATCCCTATTATTTCCAAATAGGGATGATCTTGTTAAACACGTACGGAATATCGCGGCCCGTCAAAATATAACCCTTTCTATAGGAGATTCGAGGAAGACAAGTGGCAAGATCCTAGGCTACGCGAAGATTGTATGCCATTTTGGTGGCAAGTACAGGTCCGGAAAAACTAAAGATGTGAGGTTGACTAGCAAGAAGAAGATTGGGTGCAATTTTGAAATCTGGGCCAAAGATAGGGGTGATGGGGTATGGGGTTACGTTGTGAAGCATGGTTCTCATAATCACGACTTTCCAACGTATCCCGAAGGTCATCCGTTGGGTAAATTGACTACTTCTGAATATGAGGAGGTGTGTAGCGCAAGTCAGTCTTCGGTGCGTCCAAATAACATTCTAACAATGTTAAAGAGGAAGGATGAGAAGAACGTGAGTACTCCGAAACACGTTCACAATGCCCTCACAAAATGCAAGTCACAAGAACGTACAAGTGGAGATCCTCGCTTCAACAGCTCATAAAAGCACTCGAGGATAAGAAATATACCTTCTTCATGAGGAAAGCTAACGAGAGTGACATGATCGGTGACATATTCTTCTCTCACCCACGAGCATCGGATATGCTTAAGCTGTTTTCCATATGTAGTACAAGGTAAATTTTTGATTTTTTGAATACTGCTTTTTGACTCTGTTTTCCTCTACTTTTGACACATTTCTAACTTTATTTCTCTTTAAATGATACAAGGTGACTGCACTTACAACACCAACCGCTATGGAATGGCATTACTTGAGATTATAGGATTTACTTCAACGGGGAAGAATTTCACAATTGCATATGCGTTCCTCCAAAATGAGAAGACCGAGAATTACACGTGGGCACTCAAGAATTTGCAAAGTCTTTTTCATACTCCCACATGCCAACCGTTTTCTTAATCGATCGTGACTTGGCTTTCATTAATGCTGTCCAAATGGTATTTCCCGAGACCGCACACCATTTATGAGAGAGTTATGCCTTGGAGAGATATGGACGAGCTCTATAGTCGCATTACTCACTATGCCTCCCCTTGTTCAGAATATTATTGGTTGATACTCCCGCAGAGAGAGGACACATCATACCTACGGTGTATAATGTGGTGTTTGTCTCGTACTCGCAAACCGCCGGCTTCACATGCCTACCAAAGAATCGTACCACAAGGAACAGGACCACCCACAGACACACTTGTGTTGGGACATGTGGGAAACCATTTTATATTGGTATGATACTTTAATTCGTTATATTTAACTATCTTATTTAAATTTGTTATATTTAACTATATTTTCTAAATTTGTTATATTTGACTATTTTATTACTTTTGCTGCACATGTCGGATAGTAATTACCCGATACCATCGGTAGCACTATATTGGGGG